>JAOTQJ010151935.1:0-31383 GCA_025642045.1 Solanum sejunctum
GTACTTTCTTTTTCTTTTTCTTTATATTTTCATAAAAATATATATATATATATATATATATATATATATATATATATATATATATATATATATTCTCTCACGTATTAGGTATGAATTGTTTTTTAAAAAATGTATTGACTCTATGAGTAATTTGAGAAGAAGTTAAGTTTTGTGGTTTGGGAAAGGAAATGTTGCACAAATGAGATGAAGAAGAAAGTGAGTGGGGCATGGTGGAATACGCAAATAAGACTTTTGAGGAACATTTATGATTTAAGCCATTTATTTCTTGTACATGTTTGGTGAATTCTTTTAGTACAAAGTTTTGGATCAAAATAAACTATTTAGATTCTGTGGAATACAAATATCATTAAGGAACGTAGATTCTGTTGAAAACTCAACAATTTTAAAAGACTAGAATCCCAAATCTATTAACTTAAAATTCATCCTTCACCTTTACTTACGTGTACGAAAAAATTAGAAAACACTTATTTTGTGTAACACATCTCCTAATCATAAATATGTATCACTATATTTTGGAACTTATAATTGCTAATGTTGAAATAATCGTCAGTTTCAATTGTAATTCTTTGTGATATAGATGAAGAAGATAAAACAAGGAAGGAGATAGAGGAAGAAAGAAGCAAAGAAAGAGCAACTAATGATTTGCTATTCACTTTATAACTATAGCACTCCCTAAAATATTCTACCTTAAATAGCTTCAAAAATATAAAAAAAATAAAATCTGAGAACAATATCACCGTCAATGACTGTGAAGTGACTTCTAATTTGTAGATGGGTCTCGTGGTTTCATCTGACACTAAGAATATTTTTGACTTCGGGAATCAATCTATGGAGGGATTCTACAGTTCATGGATGCTTCTACGAATAGTAGATGGGGTCCATAAGTGAAATCCTTGGGGGATGGGTGGTGTCAAAATCCCTGATTTCTACACAGGGTCTTCACAACTTGAGAAGGTTCCTAGAATCCGTATTTTATGATTTATAGTTCCCTCATCCCAACCAGTATCCAACTATGAGAAAGATGTGATTCGAAACTAAGACTAAATCCATAGTCCATGTTCATGGGTTCCTAGACCCCAATTCATGTCCTTTAAATCTTGACCACCTTTACTAGATGGGGTCTAAGTACAACCCATAGGAGGCTGATCATACCCTCATACCTGACTTTATCAGTAAGCTATGAAAGGGCCTTTTACGGCCCAAAAACTAAATTACAACCTGTAAATGAGTCTCATAATCCAATTCATCAATTTTAATAATTAGTAATTTTATATTTTTCGTCCTTTTAAAATTAAACTCCTGACATTTTGAAATAAAAATGATACCTATACCCTCATAATCACGTAGAACATATTAAGAGTATGTCTAAGAGGAGAAATACTAGGGATTAAGCCATTCTAGCAAGGTTTTCTAAATTCGAGTAAGGTCTTAATCTTTTCAAGTATGTACGGCTATCAAAGCATTAGATTGAATTCGTCCACATGCCCAACGTCCAAATGTCATTTAAATTGAGTTGAATAAAAAGTCTAGTTTTGAGTTCCAATTGAATTAATTCTTCTTTTATTAAATTTCATATGATTATTCTATAAAATTATGATTATTTTATTATTAAAATTATTGAGTTATGGTTAATTTTTATGAATCATAATTGAGTTGATAATCATGCTATTTTATGCATTACTAGATAATTGGGTTGATGCATAGTTTAAATGAGTTTTGATGGATTTGAACATTGAGTTAAATTATCTTTTAAGCAAATGTTTTGATGATGATGTAAATGATTGTTAAAAAGCATAGTTTTGATGAAAGATCATGATGATGTTTTGAGACGAGATTGATGTTTAAATTAAAGTCCAACGAGACTAAATAAAATGATTTGAGTATTTTACTTGATTGAGCATATGAACATATCTATATTGTTTAGGAACAATTGAGCACTGATTTGGGTAAGTGTTAGAATATAAGTAACTCAAGTCCCATAACTTATGTACCTAGCGTAAGATAAAGGCCTATCCTCTCTTGTCCCAAAGGAGATCTTTTTATTGTTGTATCTAAAGAGGTTGAGCATTCGATACCAAGACAAGTGTTGGACAACTATGGCAATGAATGCGAGCTCGTTGTACCGTCACTCTTTCATAGGTGATGGGTATTCATTAGAAAAACTCCCTAAGACTCATTATGCTATTTTATTAAGCCGTATAGTCTTAATTGCGATTGATAAAAATATTATTTATATTATTTTATACATGCACAACATATTGATTCAGAGTTGAGCTTATTCTTTCTTGAGTATCTTTGATGCATATTATTCTACTCGGTTATCTTACATATCGTATATGTCACATACTGATATCATTTGATGTTATATTTTTTTGTGATGCAGATACAGGTGCTAAAAATCATTAACAGACTATACATTAAAGATTATGTTGTCACGACTTGGACCTAGGGACTAGATGTGACACGACGTATGGGAACTAGAGAGTTCTAAAATAAGCCTCAAGATTCCAAAACTCGCGTCATCAATTCGGAAGAGTAATCAACAATCAACAAATATTTCTAAGGGATGGAAAAGTAGAATTCATACTATGGGGATAATTCGGGACTTAGGATCTTTCCATCAACATAAGATTCAAGTCACATATAAGTACTCGAAGATAACCAAATATATAATATAGACCTTACCAAAACTCATAGTATATATCTTAAAGAGGCTTACAAGGTGTCCAACAATGCCTCTACATAGATGAGTCGGGGGACAAAACATACCTAGGGCTCACCCTCAAGTACAAAGATGAAAGAGGTAACATAGATAGATGGATGGTTGTTCGTCGTTGAAAGATAGGACTCACCACTATAAGCAAAACCAGAATCCAGGATATGCGTCAAACGGTGGATGATGAAGGTCCTCGGTCCTTACATGATAAAATCATATAGGCAAGAGTTTGCATTAGTACATTTGAATGTACTAACTATGCGGGGTGCAATGCATGTAACTTACCAAAACCTACATATCAATATTAGATGACAAGGGCACATAATATCGAAAGAGATATATAACATGGAATGTAAATATAAGAAGATGCCGAGAAATTTATGATGCATAAAATTCAAATGATGCTCATGCTTATAGTAGGGATGTGACCTTAACCGACATGAGTAAGATCAAGCGAGCTATTACTCGAAATCCTGATGAATACCCCTCATTGGTAAAAAGGTGATCTACTTGCCAAATGTGAACTATACTTCACCTTACAGGAACACATCCCAATTTGTATAAAGCAACCTACCTTATAGGAACACATCTCATTTTGGATAAGATTTTCACAAATTACAAATCAAATCATTTCATCTCCTTACGGGAACACATCACATTCGGAGGCATCTTTCCTTATGGGAACACATCCTATTTCGAAAAGGACCCTATGCTAGGCACATAGTTCAAGGACAAAGAGCACCCCCTCAATCCATCAATGTTAAGTCGTTATCCTACAAGAATACTTATAATATAATATACATACTTTCAAAGAGGCAATAGTCATTTTTCGAATCATTTCAACGTACAATTTGGCTTAAAAGCCAAACACTATTCATAACAATTCATACTTAGGCTCAAATGCCAAAATCATAATTTCATAGTCATAATACTCATGCATAGGAATGCCCATTCATATACAAAATGGTGCAAGCATCTAAAATACTCAAAGAACCATAATTAATAGACATATGTGATCACAATATTTTTATAACTAAGATTTTATCAAAATCATACCATAAAATAAAATTGGGCTTAACCCATAATATAATTTCTCAAAGTAATCCATGTATATGAATGCATATACTATGAACAATGAGGGAATGACATGGGTAATTAAGACTAAATCTAAAATCAAGATTTATAATACGAAATTGAAGTGAAAACATAATTAAATCCATATTTAAATCTATATTGTAATCACCCATGCATAAATAATTCTTAAAGGGGACATGCATACTTATAAATTTATAAACCTAAAGTGAATTCTCATATAATGGTTTAAATCATTTAAAATCATCAAATAAACAATACCCATGCATCAATAGCATTTTAGGAATCATAATATTCAAAACCTTAAATTAAAGTAAGCAAAATCTATGTAGGTTTTCTTGAAAATGATTTTGGGTCTCCTTGATTGGAACGAATCAAGGATCAACCCACATACCTAAGCCTTTAAGTTTCTTGAAATTGAGTTGTGAAAGGCTTGAAGTTTGGAAGTGGGTCTTGGAATCCAAATCCCGCTCTTTAGTTTTCTTGAATTTGTATTAGGGTCTTGATAGAGGCTCTTGAGAGAATTAAGAGTGTATTTGAGAGGAGAATAACAAGTTTTATCCTTTGAAATAGGGTTTAGGTCTTTTGGTGAGTTTAAGATAACATTAGAAGTCCTAAAAGTTCATTAGAGGAATTAAAATTTACAAAAACACCATTAGTGATCGGATGAAAATTTTGACAAAGTATGCCCTCACTGGAAGTTTGACTGGCTATGTAGCACTCCACGATCGTGTCGAGTGCCCGTGGAACAAGACTTAGACTCAAAATTCTTATTGGAACACTTGAGAAAATGTCAGCATCGTCGTCACTTTGACGGCCATTCTTATGGACCGTGTGGTGTTACACGGACTGTGTAGTGGTCTGTCCAACCATACTTAGTGGGAAAAATAGGATTACGAGGCTCCACGCCTGGCCAAAAGCATGACATAGCCCGTGAAGTGGCCGTGGCACAACCACAAAACTCCCCGT
Source organism: Solanum sejunctum (assembly GCA_025642045.1). Classification (NCBI taxonomy): domain Eukaryota; kingdom Viridiplantae; phylum Streptophyta; class Magnoliopsida; order Solanales; family Solanaceae; genus Solanum; species Solanum sejunctum. The sequence continues at coordinate 4,799 of JAOTQJ010151935.1, forward strand.
CATATCAACCTTGTCTCATTTGCACGCTTCACTACCCTCCACATGGTCAGTGGCAAGCCATACGGCCCATGCCATTGGCCATGTCACATTCATTAGGCTAAAAAATGGCCTTTTCCATTCCCAGATGACCGAAACAGCCCATCAAAGGCATCACTACCCATCAAGGTGTCTGTTTGATATCACTACACAAGAGGGTCTCACGAAAATGATCAAAACTCCTTCATCCGACATCGGGATAAGGTGAAACCAAGTGAGTTGCAAAGATGACACAAAGGTCTTCCCAGTCATTAGGCCAAAAATGGACTTTTCCAACCCTAAGATATCCAAACGGCCCATCCAAGGCAACACTACCCATTCAACTATCTATATGACATTACTGCACAGGAGGGTCTAATGAAAGCAGTCATAACTCCTTCATCCGACCTCAAATGAGGTGAAAACAAGTATATTGGAAAGCTACTCAAAGGGATTTCATTTGACATGTCGCGGACCACCCAGTTGCAAGTGTTCTAAAAGATATGCCCCTTAATAGTTGACCCTTCTACAAGTACTTATGTCAAACTTAGCCAACAAAAGTCCCTTCGAATTGGGTTGATGTAGGAGGCCTATGACGACCTTAAACAACATAAATAAGCTTGAAAAACATCCGAGTCCTTATATTATCCCCCCTTGGGAACATTCATCCTCGAATATGAAATGACAAGTCTTGAAAGACTTGAATTATAACATAAAACTTCCAAACACAAGGTATAGTGCACAATTCACCGTTTAAACTCATATCATTAAGTTAAAATGTATTCATATTATTTAAATGATTAAGTTATTAAAACTCATATCAAAACATATTTAAATAATTTAAATCTTCATGAAAATTATTTTAGTGCATATGTAAGCATGTCATACCATGAGACTCAAGAATTGAAAGGATTAGGACCACTTGGAGAAGGAAGAACCTAGCGCCTTAGGATTGAGTTGATTGAAAAAAAAAGATATAGGGATATCGCCTTATCATGTCCAACTACTCCCTCCCCTAAGGTACCATAACCGAAGTCACATCCTCTATTGGTGAACCTTGATATATACCCATTCTCTAACTCGACACTCAAGACCCCTCCTTCTAACCTCTGGATAAAACTTTTGATGATCTCGAACCACCTCCAAACTTTCTTGATCAATCTAACTCTTTCCATAGCCTCTACCACTAAATCTAGGCCTATAGAAGTAATTTCATATCACTCAAACTACCCCACATCCAGAACATATAACCAACCTTGATACCGAAGCATACTATCTCCCCCTTAGAAAATAAACCCCCATATTCTCCTCGGCAACCAAATCGATCCTAAGAATCCTATCAAATTCTAACATCTCAAGTACCACAATATCACACTAAAAGACTTTGTGTAACACCAAAACAGGATAACCACAATAATTTTATGTGTAACAATAGATTCACCCACAGAAGTAATAACTGAAAAGGGGTTCCTCAAGATCTCTAGATTCAAACCAGACATAATGGCCAACAGATGTATCACAAAAGACAGAACTCGCACTCGGGCTAAGCAATACATAAATATCAAAGTAAAAGACTTGCAATGTACCAGTAGTAACATCTTGGGTCTCCTCCACCTCTCATGAGCATGAAGTGTATACAACTTATTATTCCTTGGGGCACCCTCTTGAGGAGCTCTTGGTTGGTCTGGATTACCCTGAGCCACCTGACCCTACCCCTCCTAAGAAAATCTAGGACAGTCAGCAATCTTATGACTCTATCACTACATCCATAGCAGGCGCTCAGAGCCCTCCAACAATTATCTATGTGATGTTTCCTACACTTGAGACATGAAGGATACCCTGGTTAACCACCAACTGATGTCTTAGGAGAGGCACTCCTGTGTTAGCCACCCAAGCATTAAAACCTTGGCCCTGTTAGAAGTGACCAAAACCACCACCCTTAGAGCTAGAGAACCTATCATCAACACGGGCCCTCTTAGCATCATAAACTCTCCTCTCCTTCAATCTGTTCAACATACACCATAAGTCTAGAGATGTCCATGTCCTGATTTAGCATGTCCATATGACATTTTTGTATAAGCAAGTCAGAAACATCGGAGATGAACTTATTCATTCTTGCACGAGGATCATCCACAAGTGTTGGAGCATACTTGGAGAGCTTAATGATCTTGAGGGCATAATTTCTCACACTTATATTACCCTACCTGAGGTAAATAATCTGCATCTAGTAGAGTCCTAATCATGGGCGTGAAGTGCACCATGCCTAGGAGGCTATTACGACATTTTAAGAATTGTCTCACTTCTTCAAGTCTTATACCATGCTGTAAATAATTGGATTAACTATTGACATTGAATAGTATCCTTGCTCTAGTTCAGAAGATGCCTCTTGGTAGACCTGCTAGACCAGAATCGGCTGATGAGAATCAAGCACCTCAAGGACCTATGGATGAGCCTATCTCTAATGGTGAATTCTATATGGCTTTTGCCATGCTTTACCAAGTTGTGACTACTTATACAAGGTAGGAAAACTACTTCGGGATCCCACTTCAGCTTCTAGAGTAAGGGATTTCACCCGGATGAACCCTCTAAAGTTCTTTGGTTCTAACACTAACGAGAATACTCAGGAGTTCATTGATAAGCTCTCCAAGGTAATGAATATCATGGATGTCACTTTTGAGGAGAGGGTTGAGATAGCTGCCTATCAGTTGAAAGATGTAGCATAGATGTGGTATACTCAGTGGTCCACAGAGAGGGTTTGTGGTGATGCTATTAATTGGGAAGAGTTCAAGCTTCCTTTTCTGGATTATTTCTTCCCACTTGAGCTTAAGGAAGCCAAGATGACCGAGGTTATCGACCTAAGGTAGGGTAATATAAGTGTGAATGATTATGCCCTTAGGTTCACTAAGCTCTCCAAGTATGCTCCGACACTTGTGGCTGATTCTTGTACAAGAATGCATATGTTTGTCTCTAGTATTTTTGACTTGCTTGTACAAGAATGGCATATGACCATGCTCAATCGGGACATAAATGTCTTTAGAATTATGGCTTATGTAGAACAGATAAAAGGGGATAAGCTCAAAGGGAGAAGAATACATGATCCTAAGAGAGCCCATTTTGATGGTGGATTCTCCAGCTCTCGGGTTGGTGGTTTCGGTCCCTTCTAATAGGGATAAGGTTTAGGTTGTCAGGTTACTAATGCTAAAGTGCCTCCTCCTAAGGAACTGTTTGGTGGTGGACAGGGATACCCTTTATGTGATAAGTGTGGGAAGCATCATACGAGTGACTGTTGGAGAATCTCAGAAGCTTGCTTCGGGTGTGGTGATAAGAATCACAAGGTTGTAAACTATCATAAGAACACTTATAAAGCTCAAGGCTAGCTAGATCAAGGTGTACAAGATCAGCTAAGGGTTCCTCAATGTGTTGTTCCAAGGAACAACAGATTCTATGCTCTTCGTGAACGTCAGGAAGTTGAGGAGGCTTTGGATATTATGATTGGTACGTTAAAAGTCTTCGATTTTAATGCTTATACTTTACTTGATTCAGGTACAAACTTGTCTTTTGTACTTCTCCATTGGCTGTTATATTTGGTTTGAATTCAAAAATTTTGAGGGAGCCTTGGTTTATACTCCCTTGGGTGAGTCTATTATTGCACATAAAGTCTATCGTAGTTGTCCTATTTCTTGTTACATATGGTATTCCCGAGTGATCTTGTGGACTTAAAATGTATGATTTTTATGTGATTCTTAGAAGGGATTGGTTGCATGGCATCATATGCCTCTATAGATTGTAGAACCCAAAAGGTCAAGTTCTATCCTCTCGGTGAGTCCATTCTTGAATGGAAAGATAGTGAATCCGCTATTAAATGTCGGTTTATTTCCTACCTCAAAGCTCCAAAGATGATTTCCAAGGGATGTATATATCACATTGTGAGGGTTAAAGATGTGGAGTCCAGATTGCCTACTCTTGAGTCTGTTCCAGTGGTGAGTGAGTTTTCGTATGTGTTTCCCGAAGACTTGATCAGTATTCCTCCCAAAAGGGAAGTAGACTTTGGCATAGATTTTCTTCCGGATACTCAACCTATCTCTGTTCCTCCATATTATATGGCATTGACTAAGTTGAAAGCATTGAAAGATCAATTGAAAGATTTGTTAGAGAAGTTCATCAGGCCAAGTATATCGTTATGGGTTGCTCTAGTGTTATTTGTAAGGAAGAAAGATGGATCTCTTTGGATAGGTATCGAGTATAGGCAATTGAATAAGGTGACTATTAAAAATAAGTATCCATTACCTAGGATCGTTGACTTGTTTGACCAACTACAAGGGGATACTCACTTTACGAAGATTGACCTCCGTTCCAAGTATCATCAATTAAAGGTTAGGGAATGTGATATTCCCAAGACAATCTTTCGAATGAGGTATGGGCACTTTGAGTTTGTGGTGATGTCGTTTGGCCTAACTAATGCTCTGACCATAATCATAGATCTTATAAATTGGGTGTTCAAGCTATTCCTTGATAGTTTTGTGGTTGTTTTCATTGATGATATTCTTATCTATTCTAGAAGTGAACGATAGCATATGGATCATTTGAGATCGATTTTGCAAACCTTGAGAGCAAAGAAGTTGTATACCAAATTTAGCAAATGTGAGTTTTGGTTGGGTGAAGTTGCCTTTCTTGGTCATGTGGTATCTGGTGAGTAATGTATTAAGGTGGATTCAAAGAAGACCGAGGCGGTAAAGAATTTGCCTAGACTGTTGACTCTTTCAGACATTCGAAGTTTCCTCGGGTTAGTGGATTATTATATAAGGTTCATTGAGGGGTTCTCATCCATTGCATCTCTATTGACTAAGTTGACCCACAAGAAGGATACGTTTGTGTGGTCGGATAAGTATTAGAAAAGTTTCTAAACTTTGAAGGATTGTCTCACATTGGCTCTGATTTTGACTCTACCAAATGGCATGGATAGGTTCATAGTATATTATGATGCCTCTCGAATTGGGTTGGGTTGTGTACTTATATAACATGGCAAGGTGATAGCTTATGCATCAAGGCAATTGAAAGTGCATGAGCATAATTACCCAACTCATGACCTCGAGTTGGTGGCGGTGGTCTTTGCTTTGAAAATTTGGATATACTATTTATGTGCGGTGCATGTTGATGTTTTCACCGATCACAAAAGTTTGCAATATGTGTTCACCCAAAGGGACCTTAACTTGAGACAAAGGAGATGGTTAGAACTACTAAAGGATTACGACATGAGTGTTCTATACCACCCCAGCAAGGCAAATATCGTAGCCGATGCTCTTAGTAGGCTTTCTATAGGGAGTGTGGCTCATGTTAAGGAAGGTAAGAAGGAGTTGGCAAGTGATATCCACCGCTTGGCTAGATTGGGTGTTATAGTGGCCACTTCTGATAACCGTGGTATATATGTTCTAAAAGGGGATGAATCCTCGATGGGTATTGATGTGAAGACTAAGCAAGATCTAGATCCCTCCTTGATTGAATTGAAGAAACTGGTTGTCAAAAAGAATATTAAGGTTTTCTCCCAAGGGGGAGATTGTGTACTTTGGTATTAAGATTGTTTATATGTTTCGGATGTGGATTATCTTAGAAAGGTGATCATGAATGAAGCCCATAGTTCTCGTTATTCTATTCACCCAGGGTCTACTAAAATGTATCAAGATTTAAAAGAGGTGTATTAGTGGCACGGTACAAAGAATGATATAGAAAAATTTATATTCAAATGCCCAAATTGTCAACCGGTGGGTTGGCTCAAGACATTGAGATTCCTACTTGGAAGGGGGAAGACATAAATATGGATTTTGTGGTCGAGTTGCCTCGGTCTCAGAAATAATTTGACTCCATTTGGGTTACCATATCAGTTCTTATGTATTAAGACAACTTTTAGTTCTGAGAATTATGCAAAGTTGTACTTTCAAGAGTTGGTAAGGTTGTATGGTGTGCCTAGGTCCATCATATCGGATCGGGGTATCCAATTTACTTCTCACTTTTGGAGGTCATTTTAAAAGGAAATTGGTACTAAGGTCAAGTTGAGCACTGCCTTTCATCCCCAAACCGATGGACAAGCCGAGAGGACAATTCAAACATTGGAGGATATGTTGAGGGCTTGTGTGTTTGGAGTTCAAGTGTAATTAGGATGACCATCTTCCACTTATTGAGTTCGCTTATAATAACAACTTCGGTGCTAGCATTTGTTTGGCCTCATTTGAAGCCTTGTATGGTCAGAGATGTAGGACTACAGTGGTGTGTTTTAAGTTGTGAGAGGTGGCCTTAATTGGCCCGAACTTGGTGATGGAAGCTATGGTAAAAGGAAGTTGATTAGACAAAGGTTGAAATAGTTCAAAGTCGCCAAAAGTCCTATTTGGATGCTAGAAAGAGGGATCTTGAGTTCCAAGTTGGAGATTTTATGTTTGTGAAGGTCTCACCTATGAAGGAAGTGATGTATTTTGGCAAAAAGGAAAGCTAAGACCTCAGTATATAAGCCCTTATGAAGTTATTGAGTGGATCAGAAGTGTGGGTATAAGGTGGACTTACCCTTGGATTTGAGTTCTATTCACCTGGTCTTCCATATGTCCATGTTGTGAAAGATGGTTGGTGATCCTAGCACTACTGTACCTTCAAAAGGTATTGAGATTGAAGAGAACTTGTCTTATGAGGAAGTGGCAGTAGAGATTTTTTATAGACAAGTGAATTGTCTTTGTAACAAGGATGTGCATCGGTGAAGGTGCTTTGGAGGAACCAACATGTGGAGAGTGCTATGGAGGCGGAGTTGGACATGATGAAGCAATATCCCTATCTTTTACAATCTACTCAAGCCTAAGGTAATAGGTTCTTCTTTTTTCATGGTCCCAATTCTTTCCTTCTTTTGTTTCATGGTATTACATGCTTACATGTGCATTAAAATGGTTTTATGATGCTTTGAATGAATTTCTTTTGTTTTGGCAAGAGGTTTAATGGCTTTGTGATTTCCAAATAATGAACTATGCATGGTATCTTGTGTTTGGAAGTCTTATGTTCTCACTTAACCCTTTCAAGCCTTGTTCTTGCACATTCATGGATGAATGTTCCCAAGGGGAAGATGATGTAATAACCTAGATTTCGTACAATACTGTTGGACCTTAAGAAATCTCATTTTGAGCAAATATTTGGACCAAGTGAGTCTCAAGAGAGACCACATAGTCAGTGTGGGGTCACACGAGCTGTGTGTCCTTAAGTAGGACCATACTTTGCCTCAAATCTTGTATATTAGCCTTGGAGTAGAATTGCAAGCTAAGCCATACCTTAATGGCACCCCACATGAGCCATGTGTAGGAACCATGGGGTGGCCTAGGCTTGAAAACCTCATCATTGGGGCTAAGGGAGGCCACACGACCAACCACATAGGTCATATGGTGTTAGACGGGCCATTTGGCCTTCTGTGAAGTCTCCAGAGTGAAAAATATTCTAAGTATGGCATCATCATCTAGTAACTTTTTTCACAAAATTTCCATAAGATTGGGGTGACGGGAGCATCACATAGACTGTATGGCTCCATATGGGTCATTTATTGGTCCATTTGGTGGTTCGTGCAAAAATTTCTACGTGTTCGACCAGGATCACAATTTCCAGAAAATTTGTCTAAGTATGGATTCACGGGCAGGTAAATGGACCGTGTAATGCCACATAGATAGTTTACCCTCCAGTCAAGTCACTTTTGGTAAATTTTTACTTTGATTCATTAATCGCGTTTTCATAAATTCAGTTATTTCTATTGGTCTTTTTGAAACTCCTATGCTATTCTAAGGTCATCTAAAGACCTAACACCTATTTCAAATATTCAAATCACTCTTTATACTTTGAAAACACTTTCAAAGGCTTTCCATAAAAGAACTCTTAGAATTTCAACATTTTAGTTTGGGATTTCAAGTCTCTTTGAAATTTCTTTGGGGTTTCTTCATCTTAGTAAAGGTATATGGGTTGATCCTTGATAACCTTCCAATGAACGAGAGCCAAACTATTTTCAAGTAATTTTATGAATTTCTAGCTTACTTTAAATCAGAGTTTTGAATATTATAATTCCTAAAACTATATTTATTCATGTGTAGTGTTTATTTGATGATTTTATAGTGATTTAAATCATTATATGAAGATTTACCTTGGATTTATGGAATTATGAGCATGCATGTCCTCTTCAAGAATTGTTTATGCATGGATGATCTTATGTTGGATTTAAATATGGATTTGATGCTGTATTTACTTTAATTTCACAATATATTATTGATTTTAGATCTAATTCTAATTATCCATTCCTACTTCATATCATTCAAAGCATTTGCTTTCATAAAATTGGACTATTTTGAGAAATTTTGTTATTGGTTAAGCCAATTATAGTCTATGATATAAATTTGATAAAATATTGGATATGACAAGACTGTGATCACATATATGTCTATTAATCATGGCTCTTTGAGCATTTTGGTTGGTTGCACTTTTTTGTATATGAATGGGTTATTCTTATGCATGAGTATATTGACTACGAAATTATATTTTGGCTTTTAAGACTAAGAATGCATTGAAATGGTTTTGGTGGCTATTGTCTGTTGAAAGCATGTGTGTGTTTATATAAATACATACATACATATATATATATATATATATATATATATGTATATACATATATGTATTCTTGTGGGATGATGACTTAGCACCGATGGATGGAGTGTTCTCTCTATCCTTGAACTACATACCTAGCATAGGTTTCTTTCCAAACTGGGAGGCCCATAAGGAAAGATGCCTCTGAAATGGGGTTGTCCATAAGGAGAAGAAATTATATGATATGTTTTTATATAAAAATCGTATCTTAAATGGGAGGCCTGTAAGGAAGGTTGCTTCATACGAAATGGGAGGCCCATAGGTGAAGCATGGTTTACCCTTGACAAGTAAACCATCTCTTTACCGATGAGGGGTAATCATCAAGATTCCATATAATAGCTCACTTGGTCTTTTTCATGCCGGTTGAGGTCACATCCCCACTATGTATAAGCATTAGTTGCATTTCATGCATCATTGTCTTTATGACATCTTGTTATACTATATTCTTTGTTATATATCTCTTTCGATATTATCTCCCCTTGTCATATAACATTGGAGTGCAGGATTTGGTAAGTTCATAAATTGTATTCCGCATACTTAATATATTAAAATATACTTTTGCATACTCTTGCCTACATGATTACACCATGTAGGGACCGAGGATTTTGATCATCCACCATTTGACACTTAGCTCAGGTTCCAAGCTTGTTTGTAGTGGTGAGTCCTATGTTCCAAGGATGAACCACTATATATCTACCTATGTTACTTATTTCTCTTTATGTATTTGAGTGTGAGACTGGGGTATGTCTTGGCCCTGGCCCATAGAGGTATTTTTGGACACCTTGTAAACCTCTTTACGATATATGCTATTGTTATGGTTAATGTATTCGGTTATCTTTGACTATTGTTATGTTACTTGATCATATGTTTGATGGAAAGATCCTAAGTCCCAAATTGCCCCCATAGCGTGAGTCCTACATTTCTATCCCTTAGAACTATGCGTTGATTGTTGAATATGTTTCCGAACCGATGATGTGAGTTTTGGTATCTTGAGGCTTATTTAGGGACTCTCGGGTTCCCATTCACCATGTCAAATCTATGACTAAAGGTCTCGGTCGTGACATAGATCAACCTATATTTACCCATTTAAAAAATATGAGTGATCCATTAAAATAAATATGGGTAAAATGTATTCCTTTTACTTTTATATAGATTGAAATTGCCACCTCTAATTCAACTAAATAATGAGATCAAGTGGTTCGCTTAGATACTAGCAATGATTTTTTTTAGTCTCAGTGGTGTACAGGGTATCCTCTTGGGGTTTGAAAAAATTAGTATCAGAGCACAAGGTTCAAAAGTCTAGATTGTTTATAAAATTGTGTCTAGTAAAGTTTTGCTTATGGGTGTGTTATATACCAAAGCTATACTCAGGATGCTATGAGACATTAGGAATTGTTCCACTTCTTTTGCATTATGAGTTCCTATAATAGAGTTTGGCTCTATAAAAATCTTTTCCTAACTCATGCATTACATGTTTTTTGACAATGCCGGTAAAATAATTCAGTATCCAGAGAAGCGTTGCTATCACTGAAGTCCTAACACTAGAGGTACCTAGGGGATCAAATACTAGGGGACAACCTATGGGGACTACCAAAGCTCCTAATTGACATTTCTTAGCCTGATCTAAATTTTGTAAATGAATTTTGGGAAGCCATAACTATGCTCAAATGGGTTAATAGACTACTTCTGCTCCAAATACTAACGCCCAAGAGTCATCAACGTTTGTGAAGATTAGAGATTTCTTGCAGATGAATCCACCAATCTTTATAGGGTTTAAGTTTGATGTGGATCCACAAAATATTGATGATATATGGAAGATTTTAATAGCAATGCATGCTACTGAGACTAGGGAAGTGGAGCTTTCTTCCTATTAACTCAATAAAGTGGCTCATATTTGGTACAACAAATGGGAAGAAAGTCATGCTAAGAATGGTGAGCCTACAACCTAGGATGAGTTCGAGGGTGCATTCTTTGACCACTTGTTTCCTAAGGAGTTAGGTTAACTAAGGTAGAGAAGTTTGTAAATCTGAAGGAAGACAGAATGACATTTAAAGAATACAGTCTTAACTTAACCAAATTGTCCAAATATGGTCTAGAGATGATTTTAGACATGACGTATAAGATGAGGAAGTTTGTTTTTGGGTTGGGTAAACATGGAGCTCAATTTATTTCTGACATGGATATATCTAGACTTGTAATGTATGCTCAACAACTTGACGATGATAAGAGAAAAGATAGAGAAGCACACACGAGCATATGGCAAGTGTGGAAGACTTCATCTGATTGAATGTCACAATGGCACCAATTCTTGTTAAATTTATGGCCAAACATGCCACTTCCTAAAGAATTGTTCGATGTAAAGATAGAAGAATAAGAGTAGTAAGGCTCATCTTTTTTCCAGCACCACAAGGTCGAGAAAATCAGAGAAGTGCTAATATAGGAATAGGCAGAGGTACACATTGTATGTATGCTATGGGTAGTCGATAGGACTAAGAGATTTAACTGATGTTGTGACTGTTATGCTTTGAGTTCTTTCTTTTGAAGTTTATGCATTACTTGATCCATGTGTGGTATTGTCTTTTGTGGCTTCTTATCTGGCTAATACGTTTGTGATTCTCCCAAGAGTTTTATTGAGCCTTTTTATGTCTATATTCCTATTGGTGAGTCTATTCTTACTGAAAGAGTCTATAGGAATTATACTATTTTCATATATCACAGAGATACCATAGCTGACTTAGTTGAGTTGGGCATGGTTGATTTTGATGCCATTCTACGCATGAATTAGCTTTATGGTTGTTATTCCATAGTTGATTGTAAGACTCGAGTTGTCCAGTTTTAGTTTCCTAATTAGCCCATCATAGAGTAGAACGGTAGTCCCCATATACCTAAGGGTCATTTTATTTCTTATTTTAGGGCTATAAAATTAATCTCCAAAAGGTCTATTTATCTTATGGTCTGAGTCAAAGATGTTAACTGGGACTCTATATCTTGAGTCTGTTCTGATTGTTAATAAGTTTCCTCAAATTTTGCTTGATGATCTACCCAGAGTCCCCGATAGAAATATAGAATTTGGGAGTTCATATTGATACTTAACCAATTTCTATCCTACCATATAAAATGGCTCTTGCCGAGTTAAAGGAGCTAAAAAAGGAATTGAGAGATCTCTATGATAAGGGATTCATTAGGCTGTGTGTCTCACCTTGGGGTGCTCCCGTATTATTCGTGTGAAAGAAAGATGAGTCCCTTAGGATGTGTATCGACCTATCATAAACTAAATAAGGTCACCACCAAGAATAAGTATCCTATTCTTAAAAAAGATTGATCTATTACACCAACTTCCCAATGCCCCATGCTTCCCTAATATAGACCTTAGATCATGATATCATTAGTTAAAAATGAGAGAAATATGACATTTCAAAGATAGCCTTTAAAACTCATTATAGGCACTTCAAATTTCTTGTTATGTCTTTTGGTTTAACTAATAACCTGCAACTTTTATGAACCTTATGAATTGGGTATTTAACTATACCTGGACATATTTGTCATCGTGCTCATCGATGATATATTGGTCTACACAAGACATAAGGAAGAACATGCTAGCTATTTGCGAATTTCTCTTCACACTCTCAAGAATAGGGAGCTGTATGCTAAATTCTCAAAGTATGAGTTCTAGAATACATTAGTGGCTTTCTTAGGCCACATCATATTGTATAAAGGTATTTGGGTTGATACGTTGAAAACTGAGTAGTGAAGAATTGACCTAAATCCATTTCTCCGACCAGTATAAGAAGTTTTCTAGATTGAGTGGCTATTACTAATGATTCGTAGAGATATTTTCATCCATATGAGCCCTACCCACTAAGTTGACTAAAAAAAGGATAAGTTTCAATTGTCAGATGCATGCCAAAAAATCTTTCAAGAGTTGAAAACCAAATTGACTACTATGCCAATGTTGTCCTTACTTGAGGGAACTAATAGGTTTTTGTCATGATTTGATCCAATCTCTTTGTGATACATGGAGATTGAAACCTCAATAAACTTAAACTAAACTATGTGTGTGACATGGAGATTGAAACCTCAATAAACTTGAATTAAACTATCTCACATATCATTCATGAGCATAATACAAGACATATAAAGCATTATTCAATCAACAGACTAGAAACAAATAGAAATAAGTCTCAAACATTCAATCAATAGAAGGGAGAAATCAAGTAAAACTGAGTTAACATAGACTTTTACACATGGTGTCCAACAAGCCTCTACATAACATACTCTAAAAATAGGTGGGGGCTAAGACATACCGCTAGCTCACCCTTAATGAAAAGTAAAGTAAATGTCTCAACATGCAAATCAAACTAAAACTGGGATCATAAGATCAATGGTAAACCCTAGAGCATGAGGGATTACCAACTAGGTGATGTGCTAACAATTCATCTACCCGTAATGAAATTGAGGAGCATCCAACCCTATATTTTTAAAAATATAGGAAAATATGTGTTAGTACGTCAGAATATAATAAGTATGTGTGTGATACATGATGTATACATACATATATTTTTATATATATGTATGTATGTATGTATATATATGTATATATATATGCATAAATACATACTTACACATCATGAGTAACATGATACACTCATGATGCATGAGTCATAAGATGCAAGATTATAATAACATAAACATTAAGTAAAACTTAAAATAAAACATGATCACAAGACATGTAGTAAAAGCATCAAATCATAATAAAGCTCAAAGTAATATAATCATTTTGTGGAAGATTACTATAACCAACAATAACACCATGAGAGCTATAAAATGGAATCTAATGTTCTTCCACATTGATAAGAGCAGGGTACCTTATCTGGGTAGACCTTCTGATGGTACAAGAGGTCAAGGGCTAAATGTGGATCCACTAGACTCTCCTAAAAAGGCAACCTATGGTTGCACATAGTTTCAGACAAGAGGTTGCTACTAGAATTCTATTGGGTGGATAACCTTAACGTCTACTAAAGTAACCCTATGTTAAGCCTTCTTGATTCTAGGTCAAATTCCAAAGAACAGTATATTATAGTATCATAGTTATTCATAAATCAGTCATACGTTTAAGACATTGAAATCTATCATTCATAAAGACTAGCTCATAAAAAGCTTGGGTGATTTATTAATATGAAACTTGTTCTTATCAAACATGAATCCATGATTAGCTAATAATTGTCCTTTCACCAATATTTGTTCATTCATTCATTCATTATTCGTTTGTTCATCATTGAAGGAACTTCATAAAATATTATTGAATATCTATCATAAACATTAGAAGAAGTCATTGTCATTTATGATCATGAATCAAAGAAAACTAGGGTAAGTCATGTGGGTCTAGTGCCTAAACAACTTTGAAACAAGTAATTTATGAAAACTATGTATAATTATGAAGAATTACATCAATTTGAGTAGTAAACATCATAACCCACAATGTATATTCATGAACCTAATAGCCCTGTAGAGAAATCACTTCAAAACCATCAAACTATATAATTCCATTCTTGAACCCTAACAACCTCATAGAGAAATCACTTTAAAACCATCAAATCATGCAATTCAATGATAATTCATAGATATTTAGGTAAATAAACATAGATATAAATGTAATTCATGCATTTGGAAGGGAATTAGGTAAAACCCAATAAAGTTCATATTAGAAATCAATTGAAAAGTGATAGATCTTTTGGGCTCTATGATTGGAAGTACCCTATGGATGAAAACTCATATAACTTGGTATAGAAATAAATGAAAATTTGATAAACTAACTAGAATTTGATGAGAATTTCTTGATCTTCAATGAAGTTCTAGCTTGGGGAAGAAGAGAACCTTGGGAGTGTGTTTAGAGAGAAAAGAATTTAATTTTGGGAATTGAGAATGCACGAAAGACACTTAGGAACTTAGGGTAGTTAATGGATGAGTATGTAGTCCAAAAACCATATAAATACATATTTAGCGATTAGGAAAAAGACCTAAATATCCCTCATGACTTAAAAAAAACTCGACTAGAAAGACCTTTTCATGAAGGGCATACCATGGCCCTGGAAAATAGTATGAGCATTAGTTAATGCAAATGACATAACAAAACAAAACTCAAAATGGCCATGTTTTGTCCAAAATGCCATCTTAGGAATATTATACTCCCTTACCCTTAATTGATGATATCTAGAATGGAGATCAATTTTGAAAAGGCAACTTGCCCCACACAATTGATCAAACAAATCATGTAGCCTCAATATTGGATATTAGTTCTATATGGTCACATTATTCAATTATTGGATGTCTATATATATTTGGAGTAACCCATTCTTCTTTCTAACAAACAACACAGGAACATCCCATGGTGATGTGCTTATGAAACCCTTCTTCAATAATACTTTCGATTGTTCCTTTAACTCTTTAAGTTTCATCGTGGCCTTATAATAATGAGGAATAAAAATGGATTGAGTATCTAGAAGAAGATCTATGCCAAAATCTATTTGTCCTTCAGGAGGAATACTAGGTAGGTCATTAATAAGACATCAAGAAGCTAATTTACAATAGGGATCGATTCAAGAGTAGGAGTTTCGAAACTCTTATCCCTAACCTAAACTATTTGATATATGCACCGTTAGGAAAATATTTACAAGCTTTTAGATATGAAATGAATCAACCCTTCATTACCGAATCGTTACTTTTCTATTTAAGAACTAGCTCATTAGAAAACTAAAACTTGATCTGATGGGTTTTACAATTAATGAAGGCATCTGAAGTGTGTGACTATTACATAAGACGTAAAATGTCAAAATCTATCATATGAAGTTCAATAAGATCACATAGGATAAGTTTATGCAAGATTGACACTTGCAGGACAATCTCTGCAAACTCTTTTAGCTAGAACTAAATCACTATTTTGGGTATAAATACAAAAAGTCTCTAATAATACTTCGGGACACGCATAAAATATTACGGCAAAATAAAGGGTAACAAAAGACAAATTGACACTCAGCTCAATTAAAACATATGAATCAAAGTAATAAAATAAAATATTATTCGTAACCACACCTAGAGTCTCCTCCACATCCTTCCTAGCATAGAAAACATAGAACCTATTTTTGTTCTATGTACTACCCAGTCCAGAAGCAACACATGTATAGGCTTGTTGACTGGTAGCATCAGTTTGAGCCTGTGACTGGGGTCTATTGTCACCACCCCTACAATACATAACATTGTGACTAGGCCTCCCACATCCAAAGCACACATTTGACTGGCCAAACACTCTCCCTTGTGAGTCTTCCCATACTTCTTACAAATGGAGTAACTAGAGCACCCGAACCTCTTCCTTGAACCTTAGAGTTTGACCCCTTATACTTGTTAAACTTTTGAATAGGAGTGTTTGATGCACCTTTACCAGAATACCTTTTGCTGCCTTAGGCTCTCCTAATTCCACCTTTACATTATCTATCAACCCAAGACCACTTGGATTCTTTAGCCCTCTTCCTTATTTTCATGTCCTTAATTCGCTCTGCATGTCATAAGTCTTAAAATATCCATCTCCTTAATTTGCATGGAAACTTTACACTCTTAAGATACCAAATTGGAATCACTCATCATAAACTTACTCATCTTTGACCTTGGATCAAAAATCATAAGTGAAGCAAACATGGACAATTTAGTGAACTTGATGGCATACTCTGTTACACTTGTGTTCCCTTGACGAAGATTGATAAACTCTTATATTATAGCTTCCCTCAATTCCAAGGGAAAAGAAGCAAGCAAGGAATTTACTTTTGAATTCTTCCCAAGAAATAGGACCCAAACCTTCAACTCTCTCACTTTTCTAATACTCATACCATATCCTAGGAATCCCTTAAGGTAGTAGGCCAATATCTAGATTTTTTTCAAAAAACTTTTGTAGATTTTTGTCCACCTTGGAACCATGGAATTTGGGTGAATTTATTCTCACAAAGTTCCAGAGTCTAGTCGCTAGTACACCCATTTTTTTAAAAACTTCACCTTAGTTAGCATGAGTTGTAACCATTTGGAATAGCATTTAAAAGGTGATACAGAACTCTGCATTAGCGAATGGCTCAACTATAGGATTATGGGGAACTCGAGGAATCATAGGCGCTTGTCCTTCTTCTGCGTTGTTTCCTCATTTCAAAGGTGTTTTTTGTGGAGGTATATTTTGAAAACTGCAAAGGAAACCATTAGAGATTAGAAGTCCAAATATACAATACATAGCATAACATAGATTCTGAAAGAAGTGAAGTGAAACGACCCCAAAAAGTTCCCGATAATGTGCCTCGGAATGCCCAAAATTTTAAATTCCATATATCTCAAACTTTATTTGCGATATCACAAATTTGAATTCATATTATTATTCAAGCGGCCAAGATTAGGAGTTAAAGGGTCTAACCCCAATTTTAGAGCAACCGTACGCCTTCCGCAATGCACCTTTACTTTATTTTGTGACCATTTTTTTTAGTTCGGTCCAACACTTTTAAGTCTTGGGCCTAAGTGTTCCCATACATATTATTTACCTATACTTTACCATATTTTACCCTTATATCATCCTATACATTCACCAATATCTACTAAAACACTTATCTATATTTTTCTCTCCCAAATTCAAGTCTCAAAATCCTCATCTGGAACTAAGGATTTTCTTGAAGCTTCAAGTCTTCATTTTCAACCTTCATCAAGAGCTTCTTCAAAGCTAAGGTATGTTGGCTTCAACCATTGGTTCCTTTCTCCCATGGTACTCTAACCTTATTTATACTCAATTTGCATGATCTAAAGTTGATTTTATTTTTGGATTTACTAGTATGAACATGTCTATGAACTATGTTAAATCAATGTAAAATTGTGACTTTTTTGCTATGTTTTGAGCTATAAATCTTGGATCTATTGTAAGATTTGATTAGGAGTTTTGATGTATGTCTCTTGAAGGTGTTCCAAGGTGTTGATTGATGGTTTTACAATGGATTTTCTTCCATGATTTCATCTCTATATTTCATGGTTTTATACTAGCACTACATACCCTCTAAGTGTTTGATAAATTGTCTAAAAGTGGTTTCTTGAGGAATTAAAGGTCCAAAGAATGATATATGATATGATTGATGTTGTAATGATACTAACATCTTATGCATATGATATTATATATATAAAATATTATATTAGACCATGCCCAATATGGGTGTCTAAGAGCCTGGATAACCTTGTCGGGGGGTTTGTACCTTGATAATCGAGGTGGGAGTTTGTACTCATCAATCACGTAAGGGATTTTTAATTTGCTAGCAGGGTGATATTGTGAAATTATCATTAACCATGTGAGGTGTTTGTACCACACAATCAGGAAGATTGGATGAGACTATTATTAACCAACCAACGTGTCTGTACTTTAGAAATCTAGCTTGGTATCTTCTACACATACGATATCCTATATGAGTATGAGTTATTTAAACATATTTTACTTGACCATTGGTCAATCGTTCTATATTATTAAATTTTGTCTATTGCTTTTTGTAATGCATTTTGACTATGATGCCTATCTATTGTTGCATTGTATCCTACATACTTTATGTTCAAACATACTAATACATACTCTTGCTACATGATATCACCATTCAGGAGCTGGTGCCCAAGTTGATAATCCTCCTGCACGTGGTTAGTTCAGTAGTACTCAAGCTAGTTGGTAAGTCCTCTATTTCGGGAACCTTAGTCTCTATTTCTCTTATTATGTAACTATTCTTTATTTTTTGTTTTGACTATGAGGGTGAACCCAATTGCTTTGTCTTGGCCCCCGACCTTATCTAAGTATTAGAGGTTTTTGTTGGACATCTTATGTATTTATGATATGAGCTTTGATTCTTTGTCTCTTTGTTATGATGTTATGCTAGGTTTCCCCTAAGCCCCTTTGCCCCTATTCTTACTCTTTATGTCTTTATTTGCTTCCGGGACCAATGATGTGTAATGACAAGCTAAGAGGCTTGTTTGGGGTTCCTTCAGGTTCTTCATTCATCGTGTCACATCTAGGACCTAGGCTTGGGTCATGACAATCTTGGTATTAGAGAACTAGGTTGATAGATCCTCGGAGTCTAACATACCACGTAGATTAGAGTCCTATTCATTATTGTGAAGCGCGCCATGACTATGAATAGGAGGCTATGAGGCATTTTAGGAAATATTTCCCTTGTTCATGTCTTATGTCATTCTATAGATTTTTGCTAAGTTTTCCCCCCTAACGATTGTTCTTTGCTATACTAAATCAAGCCTAACACTCAAGCAAGAAGAGCCTAAACTCTCGAGGAGCAAACTACCAATGGTGGATCCAAGATGCTCTCACTATGCTTGCCCAAGTGTTGGCCAACTAAGTCAATCAAGGGCCCCATGCCGTTCACGCTACTACCCAATATCTAGGGTAAGGGACTTTATGAGGATGAATCCTTTGATGTTCCATGGGTCAAACGTGTATGAATATCCACAAGAGTTCATTGATGAGGTCTACAAAATTTTGAATATCATGGGTCTTGGGCCAAATGAAAAGTTGGAGTAGCGGCGTACCAATTTAAAGGGGCAGCCCAAATATGGTATGACAAATGGAAGGGGGAGTAGGGAATTGGTAATGTGGTGCTTTGAGAGGAGTTCAAATTGGCTTTCCTTAATTGATTTTCCCTCTTGAGTCATTCTTGGGATGGATTAGTTGCATGCCTATGATACTTCTATTGATTGTAGAACCCGTAGAGTCAAATCGTAATTTCCAAATGAACTTGTCATTGAGTGGGAAAGTCAAGATATGGTGGGTAGGTTCATCTCTTGCATTAAAGTCTATAAGTTGATCTTTAAGGGGTGTCTTTACCGTCTTGTGAGGGTTAGGGATGTTAAATCTAAAGTCCTTCCCACAGAGTTGGTTCCAGTTGTAAATAAGTTTCTTGATATCTTCCCAAATAACCTTTCCAGTGTCCCTCTTGAAAGGGAGATAGATTTTTCCATAGATCTCCTTCATGATACTCAACCCAATTCTATTCCCCCTTACCATATGGCCCTAGGCGGAGTTAAAGGAGTTAAAGGAATGATTGAAAGATTTATTGGAGAAGAGGTTTATTTGGCCTAGCGAATCACCTTGGGGTGCTCTAGTGTTGTTTGTGAAGAAGAAGGATGGGTCACTTAGAATGTGCATTGACTACTGACAATTCAATAGGGTCACTATAAAGAGTAGATATCCTCTTCTAAGATTTGATGATTTGTTTGACCAATTGCAATGGGCTAGCTTTTTCTCTAAGATTGATCTTCGATCTGGGTATCATCAAGTGAGGGTGAGGGAGTGTGATATTCCCAAGATGGCATTCCGAATTAGATATAGGCATTATGAATTTATGGTGATGTCTTTTGGGATGACCAATGCACTGACCATTTTTATGGACGTAATGAATAAGATCTTCAAACCCTACCTTGATTCCTTTGTTGTGGTTTTCATTGATAATATTTTGATCTATTCACATAGTAGGGAGGAGCACATGGGGCATTTGAGGGTTGTGTTACAAACACTGAGGGTGGAGAAATTGTATTCCAAGTATGAAAAGTGTGAATTTTGGTTGAAGCTAGTTGCATTCTTAGGTCATATGGTGTTAGGGGATAGTATAAAAGTAGATCCTAAGAAAACTGATATGATTAGGAAGTGGCCTAGACCATTGACCCCATTGGATATTAGGAGATTCTTGGGTCTAGCGGGTTATTATAGAAGGTTTGTAAATGGGTTCTCCTCCATTGCTTCCCCTATGACAAAATTGACTCAAAAGAAGGTTAAGTTTGTGTGCACCGATGAGTGTGGGAGGAGCTTCCAAACATTGCAAGACAAGCTTGTGACCGCTCATATATTGTCACAACTGGATGAGCTTGAGGGATTTGTGGTGTATCATGATGCCTCTGAGGTTGGTTTGAGTTGTGTGTTGATGTAAAATTATAAGGTCATAACTTATGCTTCTATACAACTCAAGTTACATGAAAGGAACTACCCTACCCATGATCTAGAGTTAGCCGCCATTATGTTTGCATTAAAGATTTGGCGTCACTACTTGTATAGGGTGCATGTTTATGTGTTCACCAATAACAAGAGCCTCCACTATGTATTCACTCAATAATATCTCAACTTGAGGCAAAGAATATAGTTATAACTTCTTAACAACTATGATATGAGTGTGCACTATCATTCAGGTAAGGCAAATATTGTGGCTGATGCCTTGAGTAGGGTGTCTATGGCTAACCTAGCTCATGTTGATGGTGTTAATAAGGAAATACCTAGGGAGCTGCATCAATTGGCTAGATTAGGGGTTAGGTTTGAAGAGGTTAGTGATAATAGTGTTGTTATTATTGATGGGTCTAGGTCTTCATTTGTAGATGTAGTGATAGCAAAACAAGATCTTGACTCCTCCTTGCTTGAATTGAAGGCCTTGGTGAAAGAGGACAAAATAGAGGTTTTCTCCCAAGGGGGAGATGGTGCCCTTAGGTACCAAGGTAGGTTGTGTGTGCCCTGTGTTGGTGGTTTGAGGGAGAAATCCTTGATGATGCCCATAATTCTTCTTATTCTTTCCACCCCTATTCCACTAAAATCTATAGAGACCTGAGGGATGTGTATTGGTGGGGAGGCATCATAAGTGATATTGCCAAATTTGTTTTTGGTTGCCATAGTTGTCAATAAGTCAAAGATGAATATCAAAGTTTGGGTAGCCTAACCCAAGACATAGAGACTCGTACTTGGAAGTGGGAGCTGATTAATATGGATTTTGTGGTTGGGTTTCTTAAGACTAGAAAAAGGTTTTGATTCTATTTGGATTGTGATTGATAGGATAAGGAAATTGGCTCATTTTCTACCGGTTAAGATCATATATGCGGCTGAAGAGTATGCAAGGTTGTAAATCCATGAATTAGTGAGGTTACATGGGGTTGATTTGTCCATCATATTGGATTGTGGTGCACCCTTGACTTCATACTTTTGGAGGTCTTTTCAAAGGGGTCTTAGTTCAAAAGTTCACCTTAGTACGATCTTTCACCCTAAAATGGATGGCCAAGCCAAGAGAACCATTCAAATACTTAAAGATATGCTTAGGTCTTGTGTCTTGGAGCTTAAAGGTTGTTGAGATAACCATTTTCATTGATTGAGTTTGCCTACAACAATAGTTATCACTCTTGCATCGGTATGGCTCCTTTTGAGTCTCTTTATGGGAGACGTTGTAGATCACTGGTTGGTTGGTTTGAGGTTGGAGAGATGGCTTTGTTGGGACCAGATCTAATTATGAAGGCTCTTATGAAGGTTAGGATGATTATCCAAAGGTTGAAAATAGCCCAAAGTCATCAAAAATCTTATGTCGTTGTGAGAAGAAGAGACCTTGAATTCAAAGTGGGTGATTGGGTTTATTGAAAAGTTTCTCCAATGAAACGTGTGGTCGATTTTAGTAAAAATGGGAAGTTGAGTGCAAGATATATTGGTCCTTATGAGGTGATAAAGAGGGTTGGCAAGGTAGGGTATGATTTGAAGTTGCCTAGTGAAATAAGTTTGGTTCATCTGTTATTCCATGTCTCTATGTTGAGAAAATGTGCTTGTAATCCTAATGCTATTGTGCCTCTTGATATTGTGGGTGTTGTTGAATATTAGTTGACTTATAAGGAGGTTTATGTTCAGATTTTGGAATGGCAAGTGAAGAGATTGAGGAACAAGGATTAGTATCCGTTAAGATCCTTTGGAGGAACCAACATGTCGAAAGTGCTACATTAGAGGCCGAAGCGGTCATGCTAATGCGATATCCTTACCTTTTCCACTCCACTCAAGCCTAAGGTATTAGTCTTAAGTCCTTTATGTGATTTCAGGTCTTATATTTTAGCCGCTATTCATTTATATGTATTCATGTTTAAGTTGACAAATTTATAATGATTTTACACTTATGTTGAGATTTTGAAAATGGTGTTTTAAATTTAATGTTGCATTCTTGTTGGTGATAATTTATTCATGATCACTTTTGTATTATACATCTCTTTTACATTCTTGGATGTATGTTCTCAAGGGGGAGATATTGAAACGACCCCAAAAAGTGCCCGAAAATGTGCCTCGAAATGCCTAAAATTTTAAATTCTATATATCTCAAAATCCATGCGTGATATTGAAAATCTAACTTCATTTTTCTGTCTAGGAGGTCAAAATTAGGTGGAAAACGATGTAAACCCAATTTTAGAGCAACCTTATCAAATTTCAAAATTCCCAAAATGCAATTTTCAGAGAGCAAAGGGCGCCCCTTCCGCGACGTGCCTCTACTTTATTTTCTGATTTTTTTTTAGTTCGGTCCAAGACATTTAAGTCTTTGACCTGAGTGTTGCCAACATTTTTTTTTACCTAACTTATCCATATTTCACCTTCATATCATCCTAACATTCCCCAATATCCTCTCAAACACAGCCATATTTTTCACTCCCAAATTCAAGTCTCAAAACCCTTATTCGGAACTAAGGATTTTTTTCAAGATTCAAGTCTCCATTTTTAACCTTCATCAAGAGCTTCTTCAATGCTAAGATATATGGGCCTCAACCATTGGGTCCTTTCACCCATGGTGCCCTAATCTCCTTTCTACTTAATTTGCATGATTTAAAGTTGATTTTACAATTCGATTTTACTAGTATGAACATGTCTATGAACTATGTTAAAGCTATGTAAAATTGTGATTCTTTTGCTATGATTTGAGATATAAATCTTGGATCTATTATAAGATTTGATGAGGGATTTTGATGTATGTTGCTTGGGGTGTTGCAAAGCGTTGATTGATGGTTTTACAATGGAGTTTCTTGCATGATTTCATATCTATATTTAATGGTCTTATACTAGTATTACACATGCTCTAAGTGTTTGATAAAATGTCGGGATATGGTTTATTGAGGAATTGAAGGACCAAAGTATGGAATATGATATGATTGATGTTATGATGATGAAAGGAGCTTATGTCTCCGATATAACATTATCGGGGGGTTTTACCTTGATAACCGAGGTGGATGTTTGTACTCCTCAACTTTGTGAGGGGTTTGTACTTCACCACCATAGTGATAAGGTGAAATTATCATCAACTATGTGATGGTTTGTACTACACCACCAGTGTGATGTGGTGAGACCATCATCTACTAACCAAGGTGTTTGTACTTTGGAAATCTAGATTGGTCTCTTCTACATATATGGTATCTATATGAGCATGAGTTATTTAAACATGTTTTACTTGAGCATTGTTCATTCATACCATATTGTTATATGATGCCTATTGCCTATAGTTATGCATTTTGATTATGATGCCTATCTATTGTTACATTGCATCCTACATACTTAGTACATTTAAACGTACTAACATTTACTCTTCCTTACATGATATCACTATCTAGGAACTGGTGCCTAAGTTGATCCTCCTCCTCCACGTGGCTAGTTTAGTACTGCTCAAGCTAGTTGATGAGTTCTCACTTTGGGGACCTTAGTCTATATTTCTCTTAGTATGTATTGAGACATTCTACTTAATTTTCTATTTTGACTATGAGGGTGAGCCCGATTGCTTTGTCTTGGCCCCTGTTCTTATCTAAGTATTAGAGGTGTTTATTGGACATGTTATATATCTATGATATGATATTTAACTCTTTGTCTCTTTATTATGATGTTATGGAAGATTTTTGTTTAGCCCCTGTGCCCCCTATTCTTACTCTTTATATCTTTTATATGCTTCCCCGATCAATGATGTTTAATGACAAGTTAAGAGTCTTGTTTGAGGTTCCTTAGGGGTCGCCATTCATCGTGTTACGTCTCACACCTAGGATTCGGTCATGACATGTAGGTTCTTGAAGCATCTCATAGCCTCTTACTCAGATGTGGTATGCTTCACACCGATGAATAAGACTTTACTTGGTATTGTATGTTTGATTTGTTGGGACATTTTGAAATCTTCTACTCTGATACCAAGTTTTATAACTCGAGTTAATCCTTAGGTGTGACATGGTTATCAAAACTCCAAAGGACTCTAACCAATACATTTTATGTAGTATTCCTAAGCATAAACAAGGAATATAAAGCAACATTGATCAATAGACTAGAAGTAGGCTGATAAGTCTCAAACGTTCAATCTATAGAAGGGACAAACCAAGTAAAAGTAATCAATATAAACTTTATACATGGTGTCCAACAAGCTTCTATATAGCATATTCTAACAATTGACGGGGGTTAAGATATTTCCCTAGCTCACTCTTAATAAAAAAATAAAGTAAACTTCTCAACATAGAAATCAAACTAGTAATGGGAGCAAAATAATAATGGACAAACCCTCGAAACATGAGGCTTACCAATCAAGTGATGTGCTAAAATGCCAACCATCCTTGAGGAGAGTGAGGAGCGTTTGACATTATATTTTTAAAAAAGTAGGCAAATATGTGTTTGTATGTTGAAATGTTCTAAGTATGTGAGAAAAACATGACCCTATATATATATATATATATATAACATGATGTAAGGTCCTAAGTATATATAACATTATGTAAGGTTCCAATTATTAAAAGTCAAAATCGAGGCATTAACAATGAAATTTTCTCAAAAATAGAACCCTTGCCCACCAAGAAAACAACCACGGGCCATGGTAGGCGTTCTAGGTGGGTGATTTAGAGGTGTTGAGAGGTTGTCTTATGGAGGGTACACTCCACAAGACCATTAATGGGTTATGTTGCTGATCATATTTCATGAAAGGTCCTATGGTGAGGGCACCTTCGATGGCTCGACCTCTCCTTGCATTGTCCATGCTCCCAAGCCATGCTATGCCCTACCCAAGCCCTTTTCCCCTTCATGCCTTACCTCTAGGATTTGTGGTGTTTATGATGGGTCATAGAGGGTGCCTTCTAGTGCACCTCAAGCATAGTTTGGAGGTCCTTTCTTTCCTTAAGTTAGGATAGTTTGAGGAAAAACCACATATATAGATACATATTTTTCATGTTGTTTGGACTTTTATACCCCCTCATTCTATTGTTCAAATCTTGCCAAGTATTCCAAAAGACTCCCATTTTCCAAATTCAATACCTAACAACAAAAACTACACTCTCAAGTCTCTTCTCAATTGCAAGCATAGGAATCTATTGATAGACCTCAAGTTCAAGCTCAATCTTCTTCAAGCCATGATATTAAGCACCTAAGGTGTGCGGGTTTGATTTATGGGTCCATTTCACTCATTAGGTCAAACTAATTCATCTCTTCTACGATATTTCAAATAATGAATTTTATGAGTTTTCATGCATGAACTCAATTGCTTAAGTTATTTTCTAATTAATGTTATTATGCTTATATATGAATATTTAAGCTTCAGTTACACGAATTTGCATGAACGTAATGATTTTATACCTTCAAGCTTACCGTGTTTAGGAAATCTATGCATGGGTACTTTCAATTTGTTCTTGACTGATGTTAAACCATGAAATAAGTTTGAATCTACTTTAGTTGTATGATTTTAAGCTTACATTTTAGGAATCCATAATCATGCATCAAGTTCTCTCAAGTATGACTATGTGATTACAAGAGCTCAAGTATGAATACGATTATACTAGTACAAGCTCTAAAGTATTAATGCAATTATGGCATGAATACGATCAAGCAAGGGTATAGTTACACCATTGTAAGCAAGTTATTGAGTATTGATGATGATAGGTACAATCTTCCTTCTACACAAGTCATGAAATAAGCTAATCATATGCATACAAGTATGTAATTCAAACTATGATTAAGCTCATGAACTTAAGTATGTTCTTACTTCATGCCAACATATATAGGATGCAATACAATAAATATAAGTCAATATAGTTATAATGCATAGTAATAGGCAACAAATAAGCATTATCTCAAT
>JAOTQJ010151945.1:0-31381 GCA_025642045.1 Solanum sejunctum
GGGTAGTTGGGATGATCATCTTCCAATGATTAAGTTTGATTATAATAATAGCTATCAATCTAGCATTGGTATTGCTCCTTTTGAGGCTCTCTATGGTAGACATTGTATGTCCCTGGTTGGATGGTTTGAGGTAGGGAAATAGCATTGTTGGGTCCAGATCTGGTCATGTAGGCTATGAAGAGGGTAAGGTTTATTAGGAAAAGGTTGAAAACAACCCAAAGTCGTCAAAAGTCCAATGCCAATGTGAGGAAAAGGGATTTTGAATTTAAGATTTGTGATTGGGTCTATTTGAAGGTATCACCCATGAAGGGTGTAATTCATTTTGGTAAAAAAGGGTAAATTGAGTCCAAGATATATGGGTCCTTATGGGGTGTTGAGGAAGATTGGTAAGGTGGCCTATGAGTTAGAGTTGCCTAGTGAAATGGACTTAGTCCATTAGATCATTCATCTATCCATATTAAGGAAATGCGTAGGTGACCCGAATGCTATTGTCCCATTGGATGTTGTGGGTGTTGTTGAAGACAACTTGACTTGTGAAGACGTTCCAGTAGAGATCTTGGATAGACAAGTGATGATGTTGAGAAACAAGGATGTGGCTTCCATTAAGGTCCTTTGGAGGAATCAACAAGTTGAAAGAGCTACATGGGAGGCCGAGGCGGATATGTAAAAGGTATATCCCCATCTCTTCCATTCTTCTCAATCCTAAGGTATTATTCTAAGTCTTTTATCTGATTTCATGTCTCATGTATTTACCCTTTATGTCATTGCATGCATTCATGTTTATGTTGATAAATTCATGGTGATTTTGACCCTTTTGTTGCAAATTTTGAAATGATGTTTAAGTCCATTATTGCATTCTTGTTAGGACTGATTCCTCAATGATTACTCTTCTTATGTATGTTTCTTTGACATTCAGGGATGAATGTTCTCAAGGGAGAGATATTGAAACAACCCCAAAAAGTGCAAAAAATGTGCCTCAAAAGTTCCTAGATTCATAACTTCTATATATCTCAAAATTCGTGCTTGATATAAAAAATTCAACTTCATATTCATTATCAGGGAAAACTTTGAGTAGGAGATGGGTATAACCCTGATATTACAACAACTATATTAAAATTTGGAATTACCAAAAATTCCTTATTCAGTGTTGATCCACACATTTGCGCGCGCAGCCAAGGTGCGAACATATGTATTTTTGGCTAGTTTTTGTTGTTCAATCCAAGGCCTTTGGGACCTAGACCTAAGTCTTCCCATGTATAACATTACCTATACTTAGCCATATTTTACCTTTATATCATATAAGACATTCCCCAACACTCCCTCAAACACTTAAACAAATATTTTATCGTAAATTCAAGTGCCAAATCTCATTGCGGATCTTAAGGAATTCACTCAAGTTTCAAGGTCACATCTCAATATTCACCAAGGAATTCTCCAAAGTTAAGATATGTGGGTTTCAACCATTGGGTCCTTTCACCCATGGTGCCCAATCTTTCTTTTTACATAAATCTCATGTTTCTAAGTTGATTTCACTTATGGGCATTCTACTATGAAGTTTACTATAATCTATGTTGGGATTTCATGGAAGTGTGATTATTTTAGCATGTTTTTGAGCTATGAATTTAGTTTCTATTCTGAGATTTGATTAAGGGTTTCAATTTTTGTTGCATGAGGGTATTACCAATTGTTGGTGGGTTGATTTACTTCAAGTTTTCTTGCACGATTTCACTTTTGAATTCCATGATTTTTACTAGCATTACACACCCACTAAGAGTTTGATTATCCGGATTAGGGTTCTTAAGTTATTGATTATCTATTGCATGACCTATTAGACAAGTGACTTTATGATTATAAAAGTAATGTATGAATGTAATAATTTCATGGAAAGTAGTCATAGTGTTACAAGTGACCATACCATAGATTAGGGGTACCTATCTCATCCACCTTGTTGGGTAGTGGTAATCCTGTACTACCATAGATGAGGGGAGGGGTATATACCTTATCTACCTTATCAGGTTGTGGCAATCCTGTACTACCACAGATGAGGGGTATATGCCTCATCCACCTTGTCGGGTGGTGTCAATCTTGTACTATCATAGATGAGGGGTATATACCTTATCCACCTTGTCGGGTGGTGGCAATCCCGTTCTACCATAGATGAGGGATAGATACTTCATCCACCTTCTAAGTGGGTGGCAGTCCTTGGATTCCAAGTGCTAAGTTACTTGGTCTATGATGATGGTCTCTTACTACACATGTAATATTTTCGATATAAGCACATTTTACTTCAAGTATCATATATACATGTCATATTGTTATCATGCTATCCATTGCTTATGATATTGCATTTTTCCTATGTTGCCTATCTCTTGTTGAATTGTATCCTACATACTTTCTACATTCAAATGTACTAACGCATACTCTATGTGTACATGATGTTATCATGTAGGAATCGTAGCTTCTCACGATCATCCTCATCCTCTCCGTGGCTAGTACTATCTTCTCAAGCAAGTTTGGTGAGTCTGCAACTCTAGGGACTTTATGTCTTGTTCTTGTGTTATATAAAGACTTTCATTATCTATTTGTATGATTTTGACTATGAGGGTGAGCCAGGAATATTGTCTTGGCCCTCGCTCAATTCCAAGTATAGAGCTGTTGTTGGACAAGTTATGTAATGATGCTATGAGCTTTGACATTCTTGAATCTTTTTTAATTCTTTTATTATATGAAAGATTTCCCTTATTCCCTCTTACCCTTATTTCTATTCTCTATTGTTATTTAATTACTTCCACAACTAAGGATGTGTAATGATATGTTAAAAGGGTTGGTTGGGGTTCCTTTGGGTTCCCGATTTGCTGTGTCATATCTAGGCCCTAGGCTTGGGTCATGACAACCTCAAACACCATGGATGCTAGGGTGAGACAACCATCAAACAAATTAAGGGGTTGATACCTCAATCACCATGGATGGTAGGGTAAGACAACCATCAACCAATTGAGCAGTTGATACTTCAATTACCATAGATAGTAGGTTGTGACAACCATCAACCCATTCAGGGGTTGATACCTCAATCGCTCTCCATGGGATGGTAGGCCTTGGACATGATGATCTCGTACTACATATGTAATATATTCTATGTAAGCATATTTACTTCAAGCTTCATTCATGCAGGCCATATTGCTATGTGCTCCTTTATTTTCTAATTATGCATTTTGATTGTGTTTCCTATCTCTTGTTGTACTGCATCCTACATAGTTAGTACATTTAAATGTACTAATGCATACTCTATGTATACAAGATATTGCCATGTAGGAACTGGAGCTCCTTACTATTATCATCATTATCCCGTGGCTAGTATGACCTTCACAAAGTAAATTTGGTGAGTCCTCAACTCTGGGGACATTATTTCTTGTTCCTATATTATGTAAAGACTTTCCTTATCTATTTGTATGTTTTTTACTATAAAGGTGAGCCCGAAAAGTTGTCTTGGCCTGGCTCAATTCTAAGTGTAGAGGTGTTGTTGGACAAGTTATGTAATTATGCTATGAGATTTGACTCTCTTGACTCTCTTGATGTTTTTATGATATGAAGGAGTTCCCTTAGTCCATTTCCCTTTTTTATATTCTTTTATTGTTGTTTAATTGCTTTCGCGACCAATGATGTGCAATCATATGTTAAGAGGCTTGCTTGAGGTTCTTTCAAGTTCCTCATTCGCCGTGTCACGTCTAGGTTCTAGGCTTGGGTTATGACATGCTTAGAGATTTTATTTTGGAGCTTAAGGATAGTTGGGATGAACATCTTCCAGTCATTGAGTTTGCTCACAACAATAGCAATTATTCAAGTATTAGTATGGCTCTTTTTTTGGCTCTGTATGGTAATTGTTTTAGGTCACTAATTGGATGGTTTGAGGTGGGAAAGATGGCTTTGTTAGTCCTAGAGTTTTTTATTAAGGCCGTGGAGAAGGTGAGGTTGATAAGGTAAAGATTGAAAATAGCCCAAAGTAGACAAAAGTCCTATGCCGATGCGAGGAGAAGCGATCTTGAATTTAAGGTTGGTGATTGGGTCTATTTGAAGGTCACACCAATGAAGGGTGTGGTTCGTTTTTGTAAAAAGGTTAAATTGAGTCCAATATTTATGGCTCCGTATAGAGTATTGAGGAGGATGGGTAAGATGGCGTATGAATTAAAGTTACCGAATAATATGAATATGGTTCACTGGACATCCATATATCTTTTTGAAGGAAGTGTGTAGGTAAGCCAAGTGTTGTTGTGCCTTTAGATGTTGTGGGTTTTTTTTGAAAACAATTTGACTTATGAAGAGGTTCCAGTAAAATTTTTGATAGACAAATAAAGTGTTTGAGGAACAAGGATGTAGCTACCGTTAAGGTCCTTTGGAGGGACCAATAAGTTGAAAGTGCCACATAGGACACCTAGGCAAACATACAAAAGCAATATCCCAATCTCTTCTTCTTCACTCAAGCCCAAGGTACTAAATTAAGTCCGCTATGTAATTTCATGTCTTAAGTTTCAGCCTTGATGCTATTTGCATGCATTCATGTTTATGTTGACAATTTTATTGTGTTTTTGACACTACATTGTTATTTATTGAAATGATGTTGAAATTATTTGTTGCACTCATGATTTCAGCTAAAATCATCTCGGTTACTTCTCTCATGTATGTTTATTTGACATTCGGAGACAAATGTTATCAAGGGGGAGATATTGACACGCCCCAAAAAGTGCCCGAACATGTGCCTTGGGAATGCCCATAATTGTAATTTTTATATCTCCAAATTCGTATGTGATATAAAAAATTTGACTTCATATTTATGATCAAGGGGCAAAGTTGAGTGATGAATAGGTATAACCCCGATTTTAGAGCAACCATACCAAAATTTCATTTTCAAAAATTTATGAAAAACACAGAGGATCCGCGCCTGGCCGCGATGCTCCAGGGGCACTAATCAGTGCATTTTGTTCCCAGTTTATGTTATTTCGACCTAAGGATTTGGGGCCTTAGGTCTAAGTCCTCTTACGTATAAAAACACCAATACTTAGTCATTTTTCAACCCCATATCACTTAAGACACTCCTAAAATCCTCTCTAACACTTAGCCAAATATTTCATCGAAATTCAAGTGTCCCAAACTCATCTCTTGATCTCAAAAATTTCATTTAAGCTTCAAGTTCCCAATCAAATCTTCACCAATAAAATCCCCAAATTTTAGGTATGTGGTTTTCAACCTCTAGGTCCTTTCATCCATGGTGCAAAACTTTCATTTATGTAAATTGCATGTTCTCAAGTTGAGTTATCTATCAGTATCTCTTATTATGAATATGATTATACACTATGTTGGGGTTTTATAATATGTTGATTGTTTAAGCATGTTTTGAGCAATGAATCTATGATCTATTATGACATTTGATGAGAGGTTTCAACGTATATTGCATGAGGGTGTTACCAAGTTTTGGTGACTTGATCTACATTGAGTTTTCTAGCATGACTTCACTCTTGAATTACATAATTTTGAACTAGCATTACACACTTTCCAAGTGTTCTAAAAATGTTTGATTGAGGATTTTTTAGTTATTGATGGTCTATTGCATGGCTTGTGAATTGAGTGACTCTATGATGATGAAAGGATTATATGCATATATTGAATTCATGAAAATTTTCTATGGTATTGCAAGTTGACCACACCTTATTGGGGGGTGTTAAGCCCAATCACCTTGTTGAGGGGGTGTTAAGCATCAATAACCTTGTCAGGGTGTGGTAAGCTCCCACTACCATTTTGGGGGGTAAATACCTCAATCGCCCTGTCGGGGGGTGATAAGCCCATACTACCATATTTGGGGATAGATACCTCAATTGCATTGTCATTGGTGGTAAGCCCATACTACTATGTTGGGGGTAGATACCCCAATCACCTTGTCAGGGGTGGTAAGCCCGTATTACCAATTGAGGACTAGATACCTCAATTGCCATCCAAGTGGGCGGTATGCCTTGGGTTCCAAGTACTACTTTGCTTAGTCTATGATGATGGTCTCTATCTGGTTATGTAATATGTTATATACAAGCAAGTTTTACTTTAAGCATTGATCATGCATGCCATATTGTAATTATACTATCCATTTCTAATGTTTATGCATTTGAATATGTTGCCTATGTCTTGTTGCGCTGCATCCTACATACCTAGTGCATTCAAACATGCTAACACATATTTTATGCCTACATGAAGTTAGTATGTAGGAACCAGAGCTCCTCACTATCATCCTCCATGTGGTTAGGTTTAGACATCTTGTAGATAAGCTTTATTGAGTCCTCAAGTTTGGGGACACTTGCTATGGTATTCCTGCTTATGTTATTTCTTTATATTGAACTCTTGATATTATGAGCTTGAGGCCAGAAAGTATCTTGCCTACGCCCTATTTATGCTAGACATGTTATTGGACAAGTGATGTAATTATGCTATGTTCTTAACACGTGGTTGTTTGTAGTTATTTGTGACTTCCTTTAGTCCCTTTGTCTTTATTTATTATCTCTTTATGTTTTCTACTTTGCTTTTGCGACCAAGGATGTGTTGTTGATATGCTAACAGGATTGTTTGGGTCCCTTTGATTTCCTATTTTTCATGTCACTTCTGGGCCCTAAGCTTGGGTCACAACAATTACAAAGTTGAAGGTCTGTCACTAGTCAGGAAACACTTGATGAGTGTTGGCTGCCCTAGCTACTCTACAGTTTCCGTCCTTTCGATGGATGTCTTTTGCATTAAGACATTAGTCTTATACAGTGGTGGATTGTATTTTATAGGAATTTTCATAATTTTGTGTCTTATTGTGTATATACATATATATATTTTGGGGTTGTACTTGTCTCTGTTGTAGCTCTGTATAGTTGACTTTCAGATTTTGGGTAGGTTGTTGTTATTTACACTGTTGTGCCTGTTATATTTGAGACTAGAGATTTCAGACATGTACCCTGGGGTTGGGTAATTTGCTTCCCTGTAGATGGGATATAATAGACACCATTATGATCGGGATTGGGTCATGACAAGGTGGTATGAGAGCCTAAGGTTTGCTAGTCTCAACTGTAGGAGTACCGTCTAGAGGAGTCCTATAGATGGGTATGGATATATGCATGGCTTATCTCTAGGAGGCTACGAGATATTTAGGGAACTTCCTGTGTTATTGATTCTCATCGTGTAACATTGTCAATACATATATTGATTTTTGGGAATGTGTTATGGTTTATCTTTTTGCAAATATGACATGTAGGGGTGATGCTCCAAGCTGGAGTAGTGCTGTATTGTCAGTACCAGATAAAGAGTAGCCTTAGAGACATTGAGCAAGGACAGGATGCCCTCAAATTTTGACAACTGCATAAGAAGTCTAAGGTACCGAGGTTGTGGGAGCCTCTAAGATAGGCTTCATGACTAGTTACTTGGTTGGTGGTGCTTATGTATCATTCTATGAGAGATGTTGTCGTGGCTGGAATTCTATGATATGAGTATCTGTATGCCAGCTGCTGGTGAAAAGTTATGTGGGTTGTAAGCTTTCCTAATAAAAATTTTTAAAGTCAAGTTAAGTCGCATCTGGGGTAATACTAAGCATTGGTGCTCGTGGTATATCAATAGTATTCGGTTCTATCACAACCCAAGCCTAGGGCCTTGGCACAACACGAAGAATGGGGATCCCAAAGGAACCCCAAACAAGCCTCTTAAGCTTACATAGCACATCCTTGGTTATGGAAGCATAAATAATCAATAACAAGTTGCAATAATTCTAGCGGCAACAGGACTTTGGATTCACGTTATGGAGATGTTGTAGGGAAGAGAATTAGCATGGATCACTTATCAAGCAAAGACTAAGCGATGGGAAAGTATGACCTATGCTATATGGGCAATTAAGGACTTAGGACTTTCATCTCATCCATATAACAACAATTCAACACAAAAAGGGGATAAGGGACTAAGGGAAACCTTTCATAATACAAAAGCATAACAAGTCAAGCTCATAAGTACATAGCATAACCATATCCAATAATACCTCCAATAGTGAATAAAATGGGCGCCAAGACATCTCTGGGGCTCACTCTCAAAAGATTGTATTCGGAAATAGATAAGTCTAAACAAAAGCATGAAAGTAAACGGATATTGTCCCCAAAAGTAGTGGACTCAGCAATAACAGATCTTTACTCGAGGGTGTAGTTTGTTTAGGTAAGAAGGTTTAATTGAATCCAAGATATATGGTTCCTTATAGGGTGTTTAGTATAATTGGTAAGGTGTCCTATGAGTTAGAATTACCTAGTGAAATGGACTTGGTTCATCCGGTCTTTCATGTATCCACGTTGAGGACATGTGTGGGTGACCTGAATGTTATTATCCCATTAGATGTTGTGGGTGTTATTGAAGACAACTTGACTTATCAAGAAGTTTTAGTAGAGTTCTTGGACAGACAAGTACAGAGGTTGAGGAACAATGGTGTGGCTTCCGTTAAGGTCCTTAGTAGAATTCAAAAATTCGAGAGTGCTACATGAGAGGCTGAAGCGGGCATGCACAAGTAATATCTCTATCTCTTCCCTTCTACTCAAGCCTAAGGTACTAATTCTAAGTCTTCTATATGATTTCATGTCTCATATATCAGCCCTTTATATCATTGCATGCATTCATGTTCATGTTGACAAGTTCATGGAAATTTTAACACTTAAGTTGAGATTTTTTAAAATGGTATGTAAGTGCATTATTGCATTCTTTTTAGGATTGATTTCTTCTTGATTACTCTTCTTATGTACGGTTCTTTGACATTCAAGAATGAAGGTTTCCAAGGGGAAGAATATTAAAATGACCCCAAAAAGTGCCCGAAAATGTATCTCCGAAGTGCCCATAATAGTAATTTCCATATATCTCAAAATCAATGCTTGATATTAAAAATCCAACTTTATATTTGTGATCAGGGAGCTAAATTGAGTTGGAGATGGGTCTAACCTCGATTTTAGAGCAACTGTATCAAAATTTCATTTTTCTAAAAATTCTTTATTTAGTGTTGGTCCGCGCCATTTGCGCGACGCTGCCAGGGTGCAGACTAGTGCAATTTTTGCTTCAGTTCTGCCTGCTCGGTCCAAGGCCTTTAGGATTTGGGACTAAGTCTTTCCATGTGTAAAAATGACTAAGTCCTATACTTAGTCATTTTCAACTACATATCATTCAAGACATTCCCCCAAATTCTCTCTAAAACTTAGCCAAATATTTCATCCAAATTCAAATGTCCCAAACTCATTCTGGATTTAAAGATTTAAATCAAGCTTTAAGTCTCTATTCCAATCTTCATCAAGAAATTCTCCAAAGTTATGGTATGTGGGTTTCAACCATTGGGTCCTTTCATCCATGGTGCCCAAGATTATTTTTTACAAAAATTGAATGGTTCTAAGTTGATTTACTTATGGTTCTTACATACTATGAATTTGTTGATGAACTATTTTGAGGTTTCATAAAAGTGTGACTATTTAAGCATGTTTTGAGCTATGAATCTAATACCTACTTTGAGATTTGATGAAGGGTTTCAATGTACATTACATGAGGGTATTACCAAGTATTGGTGGGTTGATTTACTTCAAGTATTCTTGCATGAATTCACTCTTGAAATGCATAGTTTTACACTAGCATTGTGCAACCACAAAGTGTCTGATAAAATATCCGGTTTAGGATTCCTGAATTATTGATGAACCATTTCATGACCTATGACTTGAATGACTTTATGATGATGAAAGAAAGGTGTATATTTGTTGATTTCATGAAAAGTATCTATAGTGTTACAACTTGACCACACCTTGTTGAGGGGGTGCTTTGCCTCAATCACCATGGATGATAGGGTTAGACAACCATCAACCAATTGAGTTAGATATAACGAATGGTAGGGTGAGACAGCCATCAACCAAATTAAGGGATTGATACCTCTAAAATGACATCAAAAAGTGCCCAAACATGTGCCTCAAAAGTTTCCAAATTCATAATTTCTATATATCTAAAAATCTGTCCATGATATTAAAAATCCGACACCATATTTGTGATCAAATGAAAAAATTGATTGGGAAATTGGTCTAACCCCGTTTTTAGAGCAATATTATCAAAATTTAAGATTTCCAAAAATTCCTTACCCAGTGTTGATCTGTGCCCTTGGCGCGACGTGGCCAGGGCGCGAACATATGCAGTTTTTGGCCAATTTTTGTAGTTTGGTCCAATGCTTTTAGGTCTTTAGACTAATTCTTCCCATATGTAAAAATACCTATACTTCGCCATATTTCACCTTCATGACACACAAGACATTCCCCAATACTCTCTCATACAGTTAGACAAATATTTCACCGAAAATTCAAGTGCTAAATCTCATTGCGGATCTTATGGAATTCACTCAATCTTCAAGTTGTTATCTCAATATTCATCAAGGAATTATCCAAAGTTATGGTATGTGTGTTTCAACCATTAGGTCCTTTCACCCATGGTGCCCAAGCTTCCCTTTACATAAATCTCATGTTTCTAAGTTGATTTCAGTTATAAGTGTTCTACTATGAAATTGAGTATAATCTATGTTGGGATTTCATGAAAGTATGACTATTTTAGCATGTTTTGAGCTACGAACTGAGTATCTATTTCGAGATTTGATGAAGGGTTTTAATATATATTACATGAGAGTATTACCACGTGTTGGCAGGTTGATTTACTTCAACTTTTTTTTGCAAAATTTCACTCTTGAATTGCATGATTTTATACTAGCATTACACAACCATCAAGTGTTTGATAAAATGTATTTATTAGGGTTCTTGAGTTATTAATGATCTATTGCATTGCCTATGAGATAAGTGTCTTTATGATGATGAAATTAATGTATGAATGTGCTAATTTCATGGAAATTAGCTATAGTGTTGCAAGTGACCATACCACAGATTAAGGGTACCTACCTCATCAACCTTGTCGAGTGGTGGTAATCCTGTACTACCATAGATAGGGGGTATAAACCTCATCCACCTTGTCGGTGATTCCAATCACACACTACCATAGTTGAGGGGTATATACCTCATTCACCTTGCCAGGTGGTTGCAATCCCCTACTACCATAGATAGGGGATATAGACCTCATCCATCTTGTCAGGTGGTGGCAATCCCTTACTACTATAGATGAGAGGTAGATACCTCATGCACCTTCCTAAAGGGTGGTATGCTTTGGATTTTAAGTGCTAAGTTGCTTGGACTATGATGATGGACTCTTAATATACATATAATATGTTTTATATAAGCATTCTTCACTTCAAGTATCATGCATACATGTCGTATTTTTATCATGCTATCAATTGCTTACGATATTGCATTTTACCTATATTGCTTATCTCAGGTTGCATTGCATCCTACATACTTAGTATATTCAAACATACTAACACAAACTCTATGTCTACATGATGTTACTATGTAGGAATCGGAGCTCCTCAAGATCATCCTCATCCTCCCTGTGGATACTTTCATTATCTAGTTGTATACTCTTAACTATGAGCAAGAGCCAGAAATTTGTCTTGTCCCCCGCTCAATTCTAAGTGTAGAGGTTTGTTGGACAAGTTATGTATGATGATATAAAATTTGACTCTCTTGACTATTTTGATATTTTTATGATATGAAATACTTCCCTTTGTTCCTTTTACCCTTATTTTTATTCTTTATTGTTGTTTAATTGCTTTCACGATTAAGGATGTGTAATGTTATGTTAAGAGGCTTACTGGGGTTCCTTTGGGTTCCCCATTCATTGTGTTACGTCTAGGCCCTAGGGTTGGGTCATGACAAACTTTGTATCAAAGCACTAGGTTGTTAGTGGTCCTCAGTATCCATCACACTGCGTTGATTAAAGTCTTATTCATGATTGTATTGTGCATCACAACTATGAATAAGAGGCTATGACACGTTGTATGAAATATTTTGCTACTTCTTACTCTGTGTCGTGCTATAGAAGTTATGTTAGGTTTTACCTCTAGCAAATGTTCTTTTCTATGCTAGATCATGCCAAACACAAGAGGAAGAAGAGCCCACACACTCGAGAAATGATGGCTCATGGACTGCTCCAAGCTGCTCTTACCTTTCTAGCTCAAGCCATGCCTAATCACGTGAACAAAGTGGCCTAAGCCCCTCATGATCCTACTTTAGCATCTTAGGTGAGGGACTTTATGAGGATGAACCCGTCGGAGTTATATGGATCTAAACTGGATGAGGACCCTCAAGAATTTGTTGATGAGGTATAAAAAGTGTTGGCTATTATGGGTGTTAGAACGGAGGGGAAGGTGGAGTTGGTGGCTTACCAACTCAAGGGGGTGGCTCAAATATGGTATAAAAAATGGAAGAAGGAGAAGAGGAACAATAGTGTAGTTTTATGGGAAGAATTTAAGGTGGCATTTCCCAACCGATTCTTCACTGTTGAGTTTAGGAACTCAAAAATGATGGAGTTCATGAATTTGAAGCAAAGATCTATGAGTGTGAGGGAGTATGCCCTCAAGCTCAACTAACTCTTTAAATATGAGCCAAAGTTGGTTGCCGACCCTAAGTCTAGAATGAATAAGTATGTGATAGGTGTTTCTGATTTGGTGAATAAGGAGTGTCGTGCTGCTCTGTTGATTGGTGATATGGACTTCTCCTGCCTTATGACCTTGCAAAACAGTTGGAGGGGGAGAAGTTGAGAAAGAGAAGCGATAATGAGGCCAAGAGGGCCCATTTTGATGGTAGGTTCTAAAGTCCCAAAGGTGGTCTATTTCAATAAGGCCAAGGATTTTTTCATGCTCCTAATATGAGGTTTGGCAATGACTACCCAAGGGTCCAAGGTGATGGTGGTGTGGTTCCTAATGCTATGCATCTAAAGTGTGGTATAGGTCATGGTGGCCCATGTTTGAGGGATACTAATGCTTGTTTTAGTTGTGGAGAAGTAGGTCATAAGATTATTGATTGCCCATGTATCTAGAACAATGGTAAGGATGTTCATCCATAAGGCCTGGGTGTAATACAGTTCCTTTGGGGAGAGGAGGCCAACATGGTGGTACCCCAAGGCACAATCAGTTCTATGCTT
This sequence comes from Solanum sejunctum, assembly GCA_025642045.1. Taxonomy (NCBI): domain Eukaryota; kingdom Viridiplantae; phylum Streptophyta; class Magnoliopsida; order Solanales; family Solanaceae; genus Solanum; species Solanum sejunctum. Next base: position 13,090 of record JAOTQJ010151945.1, read on the forward strand.
TTTCAGATAGGCAAGGGGTAGATGAGGTGGCATATGCCATCAATGGTATGTTACAAGTGTTTGATTTTGATATGTATGCATTAATAGACCCAGGTCCCACTCTTTCTTTTGTTACTCCCTTTGTTGCCAAAAAGTTTCATGTTAAGCCTGAATTATTATGTGACTCATATGAGGTGTCTTCTCCTATTGGTGCATCTACTATTGCTAGAAAGGTCTATAGATATTGTCCCATTTGTATTTTGCAAAAAATATTGCCTTATGATATTGTTGAGTTGGATATGGTGGATTTTGATGTCATTCCTGGGATGGATTAGTTGCACAAATATTATGCCTCTATTAATTGTAGAACCATAGGGTCAAATTCTAATTCCTAAGTGAACCTGTCCTTGAGTGGGAGCGTCATGATGTGGTGGTCAAGGGTAGGTTTATCTCTTGCATTAAAGCCCAAAAGTTGATCTTTAAGGGGTGTCTCTATCATCTCATGAGGGTTAGGGATGTGAAGCTCAAAGTCCCTCCTATAGAGTCGGTTCTAGTGGTAAATGAGTTTCTTGATGTCTTTCCAAATGACCTTGCTAGTGTTCCTACCAAAAGGGAAATAGACTTTTGGTATAGACCTCCTTCCGGATACACAACTTATTTTTATTCCCCCTAATGGATGGCCCCGATGGAGTTAAAGGAGCTGAAGCAGCATTTGAGGGACTTGTTGGAGAAGGGTTTTATTAGGCCTAGCCAATTACCTTGGGGTGCACCGGTTTTGTTTGAGAAGAAGAAAGATGGGTCTCTTAGAATGTGCATTGACTACCAACAACTTAATAGAGTCACCATCAATAATATGTATCCTCTACCAAAGATTGATGATTTGTTTGACCAACTTCAGGTGCTAGCCATTTCTCTAAGATTGATCTTCTGTCCGGGTATCATCAAGTGAAGGTGAGGGAGTGTTACATTCCCAATATGGCCTTTTGGACTAGGTATGGGTATTAAGAATTTGTGGTTATGTCTTTTGGGTTGACAAATGCACCAACCATCTTCATGGACCTTATGAATAGGGTCTTTAAAGCCTACCTAGATTTTCTTATGGTGGTTTTCATTGATGATATTTTGATCTATTCCTATAAAAAGGAATAGCAAGGGAGTCATTTAAGAGTAGTCCTTCAAAAATTGAGGGAAGAGAGGTTGTACGTTAAGTATGAGAAATGTGAATTTTGATTGAAAGAGGTTGCCTTTCTAGGTCATGTGGTGTCGCAAATGATATTAAGATGGATCCTAAAAAGACAAAAGCTATTACAAATTGGCCAAAAACTTTGACCCCATCGGATATTAGGAGCTTCTTGGGCTTAGTAGGTTACTATCAGAGGTTTGCGAATGGGTTCTATTTTATTACTTCTCCCATGACTAAGTTGACCTAAAAGAAGGCTATGTTTATGTGGACCAATGAGTGTAAAAAGAGTTTCCAAACCTTGATGGATAAGCTTGTCTCCGCTCCTATCTTGTCTCTATCAGAAGGGTTAGAACAGTTTGTTGTGTATTGTTATGCCTCCCAGATTAGTTTCGATTCTATTTTGATGCAAAATGGTAAGATGATAGCTTATGCTTCTACACAACTCAAAGTGCATGAAAAGAATTAACCTACCCATTATCTTGAATTGGCCACCATGGTATTTGCTTTGAAAATTTGGCATCATTATTTGTATAGACTGCATGTTGATGTGTTCATAAGAGTCTCTAATATGTGTTCACTCAAAAGATCTCACCTTGAGTTGAAAAAGGTGGTTAGAACTTCTTAAGGATTATGATATGAGTGTGAATTATACTATCTATGGGTAGCCTAGCTCATGTTGATGATAGTGGCAAAGAAGTGGCTAGATCAGTTCAACAGTTGGCTAGATTAGGGATTAGGTTGAAGAGGTTGATAATGGTTGTATTGTGGTTTTTAATGGTTCAAAATCCGCCTTGGTTGATGAGGTAAAACCAAAGCAAGATCTTGACCCCTCCTTGCTAGAATTAAAGGCCTTGGTGAGAGAGGGCAAGGTAGAGGTTTTCTCCCATGGGGGAGAGGGTGCCCTTAGATACCAAGGTAGGTTGTGTGCCTTGTGTTAATAATTTGAGAAAGAAGATTCTTGATGAGGCTCATAATTCTTCCTATTTGATTCACCCTGATTATACAAAAATGTATCAAGATTTGAGGGATGTGTTTTGGTGGTGAGGTATGAATAGGGACATTACCAAATTTGTGTCCAATTGTCATAGTTGTCAACAAGTCAAAGTGAAGTATCAAACGCCGGGTGGCTCAACCCAATATATAGAGATTTCTACTTGGAAGTGGGAGGAAATTAATATGGATTTTTATGGTGGGTTTGGCTAATACTCGAAAGGGTTTTGATTCTTTTTGGGTTGTGGTTCATAGAATGTCAAAGTAGGCATATATCCTACCGGTTAACACTAATTATGGGGCCAAAGACTATACTAAATTGTACATTCATGAGTTTGTTAGATTGCAAGGGAAGCCTTTGTCTATTATATCGAATCATGGTGTTCAATTCAATTCTCACTTTTGAAGGTCCCTCCAAAGAGGTCTTGGTACCAAGGTTAATCTTAGTACGACCTTTTACCATCAAATGGATGTACAATCTGAAGAACTATCCAAACTCTTGAGAATATTCTTAGGGCTTGTATTTTGAAGTTTAAGGGTAGTTGGGATGATCATCTTCCATTGATTAAGTTTGCGTATAATAATAGCTATCATTGTAGCATTGGTATTGCTCCTTTTGAGGCTCTCTATAGTAGACATTGTAGGTCCCTGCTTGGATGGTTTGTGGTAGGGGAAATAGCATTGTTGGGTTCAAATCTGGTCATGGAGGCTGTGAAGGGGGTAAGGTTTATTAGTAATAGGTTGAAACAACACAAAGTCGTCAAAAGTCCTATGACAATGTGACGGGAAGGGATTTTGAATTTAAGATTTGTTATTGGGTCTATTTGAAGGTATCACCTATGAAGGGTGTGATTCATTTTAGTAAAAAAAGGGCAAACTGATTCAAGATATGTGGGTCCTTATGGCGTGTTGAGTAGGATTAGTAAGGTGGCCTATGAGTTGGAGTTGCCTAGTGAAATGGACTTGGTTCATCAGATCATTCATGTATCCATGTTAAGGGAATGTGTGGGTGACCTGAATGCAATTGTCCCATTGGATGTTGTGGGTGTTGTTGAAGACAACTTGACTTATGAAGATGTTCCAGTAGAGATCTTTAAGAGACAAGTGAAGATGTTGAGGAACAAGGATGTGGCTTCCATTAAGGTCCTTTGGAGGAATCAACAAGTCGAAAAAGCTACATGGGAGGCCGAGGCGGATATGTAAAAGGTATATTCCCATCTCTTTCATTCTTCTCAACCCTAAGGTACTACTTCTAAGTCTTTTATCTGATTTCATGTCTCATATATTAGCCCTTTATGTCATGCATGCATTCATGTTTGTGTTGACAAGTTCATCGCGATTTTGACACTTATGCTGGGATTTTTGAAATGATGCTTAAGTGCATTATTGCATTCTTGTTGGGGCTTATTCCTCAATGATTACTCTTTTTATGCATGTTTCTTTGACATTTAGGGAAGAATATTCTCAAGGGAGAGATATTGAAACAACCCCAAAAAGTCTCGAAAATATGCTTCAAAAGTTCCCAGATTCATCACTTCCATATATCTCAAAATTCGTGCTTGATATAAAAAATTCAACTTCATATTCCTGATCGAGGGAAAATTTGAGTGGGAGATGGGTCTAACCCTGATATTAGAACAACCGTATCAAAATTTAGAATTACCAAAAATTTCTTATCCAGTGTTGATCTGCACACTTAAGCACGCAGCCAAGGCGCGAACATATGTGTTTCTGGCCAATTTTTATTGTTCAGTCCAAGGCCTTTGGGTCCTTGGCCTAAGTCTTCCCATGCATAAAATTACCTATACCTAGCCATATTTCACCTTCATATCATATAAGACATTCCCCAATACTCCCTCAAACACTTTGACAAATATTTCACCATAAATTCAAGTGCCAAATCTTATTGTGGATCTTAAGGAATTCACTCAAGCTTCAAGTTCACATCTCAATATTCATCAAGGAATTCTCCAAAGTTAAGCTATGTGGGTTTCAACCATTGGGTCCTTTCACCCATGGTGCCCAAGCTTCCTTTTTACATAAATCTCATGCTTCTAAGCTTATTTTACTTATGGGTATTCTACTATGAAGTTTACTATAATCTATGTTGGGGTTTCATGGAAGTGTGATTGTTTTAGCATGTTTTAAGCTATGAATTTAGTCTCTGTTCTGACATTTGATTAAGGGTTTCAATTTTTGTTGCACGAGGGTATTACCAAATGTTGGTGGGTTGATTTACTTCAAGTTTTCTTCCATGATTTCACTCTTGAATTGCATGATTTTCACTAGCATTACACACCCACTAAGTGTTTGATAAAATATCCAAATTAGGGTTCTTGAGTTATTGATTATCTATTGCATGACCTATTAGACAAGTGACTTCATGATGATGAAAGTAATGTATGAATGTGCTAATTTCATGGAAAGTAATTATAGTGTTGCAAGTGACCATACCATAGATTAGGGGTACCTATCTCATCCACCTTGTCGGGTGGTGGTAATCTTGTACTACCATAGATGGGGGTATATACGTCATCTACCTTGTCGGGTTGTGGAAAACTCGTACTACCACAGATGAGTGGTTTATACCTCATCTACCTTGTTGGGTGGTGGCAATCTCATACTACCATAGATGAGGGATATATACCCCATCCACCTTGTCAAGTGGTGGTGGCAATCCCGTACTACCACAGATGAGGGATAGATACTTCATCCACCTTCTAAGTGAGTGGCAGTCCTTGGATTCCAAGTGCTAAGTTGCTTGGTCTATGATGATGGTCTCTTACTACATATGTAATATTTTCTATATAAGCATGTTTTACTTCAAGTATCATGCATACATGTCATATTGTTATCATGCTATCTATTGCTTATGATATCGCATTTTTCCTATGTTGCCTATCTCTTGTTGCATTGTATCCTACATACTTACTACATTTAAACGTACGAACGCATACTCTATATCTACATGATGTTATCATGTAGGAATCGTAGCTCCTCACAATTATCCTCATCCTCCCCGTGGCTAGTACTATCTTCTCAAGCAAGTTTGTAACTCTGGGGACTTTATCTCTTGTTCTTATGTTTATATAAAGACTTTCATTATCTATTTGTATGCTTTTGACTATGAGGGTGAGCCTGGAAAGTTGTCTTGGTCTCCGCTCAATTCCAAGTGTAGAGGTGTTGTTGGACAAGTTATGTAATGATGATATGAGCTTTGACATTCTTGAATCTTGTGATGTTTTTATGATATGAAAGACATCCCTTATTCTCTCTTACCTTTATTTCTATTCTCTATTGTTGTTTAATTACTTTCATGACCAAAGATGTGTAATGATATCTTAAAAGGCTTATTTCAAGTTCCTTTGGGTTCCCCATTCACCGTGTCACGTCTCGGCCCTAGGCTTTGGTCATGACAACCTTAAAAAACATGGATGGTAGGGTGAGACAACCATTAAACAAATTGAGGGGTTGATACCTCAATCACCATGGATGGTAGGGTAAGACAACCATTAACCAATTGAGGGGTTGATACTTCAATCACCATGGATGGTAGATTATGACAACCATCAACCCATTCAGGGGTTGATACCTCAACCGCTCTTCAAGTGGTGGTAGGCCTCTGACATCATGATCACTTACTATATATGTAATATATTCTATGTAAGCATGTTTACTTCAAGAGTCATTCATGCAGGGCATATTGCTATATGCTCATTTATTTTCTAATTATGCATTTCGATTGTGTTTCCTATCTCTTGTTGTACTGCATCCTATATAGTTAGTACATTTAAACATACTAATGCATACTCTATGTATACATAATATTACCATGGAGGAACTGGAGCTCCTCACTATCATCATAATCCTCCCATGGCTAGTATGACCTTCACAAAGTAAATTTGGTGAGTCCTCAACTTCGAGGATGCTATTTCTTGTTCCTATATTGTGTAAAGACTTTCCTTATCTATTTGTATGTTTTTGACTTTGAAGGTGAGCCCGGAAAGTTGTTCTGGCCCTGCTCAATTCTAAGTGTAGAGGTGTTGTTGGACAAGTTATGTAATTATGCTATGAGCTTTGACACTCCTGATGTTTTTATGATATAAAAGACTTACCTTAGTCTATTTTCCCTTTTTTCTATTCTTTTATTGTTATTTAATTGCTTCCGCGACCAATGATGTGTAATGATATGTTAAGAGGCTTGCTTGGGGTTCTTTCGGGTTCCTTATTTACCGTACCACTTCTAGGCTCTAGGCTTGGGTTATGACATGCTTAGAGCTTTTAGTTTCGAGTTTAAGGGTAGTTGGGATGAACATCTTCCAGTCATTGAGTTTGCTCACAACAATAGCAATTATTCAAGAATTCGTATGGCTTCTTTTGAGGCTCTATATGGTAGGTATTGTAGGTTGCCAATTGGATGGTTTGAGGTGGGGAAGATTGTTTTTTTTGGCCTAGATTTTTTTATTAAGGCCATGTATAAGGTAAGGTTGATAAAAGGAAGATTGAAAATAGCCCAAAGTAGACAAAAGTCTTATGCCGATGCTAGGAGAAATGATCCTGAATTTATATTTTGTGATTAGGTCTATTTGAAGGTCTCACCAATGAAGTGTGTGGTTCATTTTTGTAAAAAAGATAAATTGAGTCCAAGATTTATAGGTCCTTATACAAGTTGAGGAGGATTTGTAAGGTGGCGTATGAATTGGAGTTGCTGAATGATATGAATATGGTTAACTGGACATCCATATGTCTATGTTAAGGAAGTGTGTGGGTGAGCCAAGTGTTATTGTGCCTTTAGATGTTACGGGTTTTGTTGAAGACAGTTGGACTTATGAAGAGGTTCCGGTAGAAATTTTTGATAGACAAATAAAGAGGTTGAGGAACAAGGATGTAGCTATCATTAAGATCCTTTGGAGGAACCAATAAGTTGAAAGTGACATATAGGACACCGAGATGGACATACAAAAGCCATATACCTCTCTCTTCTACTCTACTCAAGCCCAAGGTACTACTTTAAGTCCCCTATGTAATTTCATGTCTTAAGTTTCAGCCTTTATGCTATTTGCATGCATTCACATTTATGTTGACAATTTTATGGTGTTTTTGACACTTACATTGTTATTTTTTGAAATGATGTTTAAATAATTTGTTGCACTCATGAGTTAAGCTAAAATCATCTTGATTACCTCTAGTGTATGTTTCTTTGACATTTAGAGACAAATGTTCCCAAGGGAGAGATATTGACACGCCCCAAAATGTGCCTGAACATGTGCCTTGGGAATGCCCATAATCATAATTTTCACATATGTCACAATCCGTGCGTGATATCAAAAATCTGACTTTATATCAGGGGGAAAAGTTGAGTGACGAATGGGTATAACCCAAATTTTAGAGCATCTGTACCAAAATTTCATTTTCCAAAATTTACAGAAAAAGACAGAGGATCTACGCCTAGCCGCGATGCTCCAGGTGCGCGAATCAGTGTATTTTGTTCCCAGTTTATCTTATTTTGGCTCAAGGCTTTGGGGCCTTGGGTCTAACTCCTCCTACGCATAAAAATACCTCTACTTAGTTATTTTTCAACACCATATCACTTAAAACACTCCCAAAATCCTCTTTAATACTTAGCCAAATATTTCATCCAAATTCAAGTGTCCCAAACTCATCTTTGATCTTAGAAATTTCATTCAACCTTCAAGTTCCCACTCAAATCTTCACCAATGAAATCCCAAAATTTGAGGTATGTGGGTTTCAACCACTAGGTCCTTTCATCCATGGTGCCCAAACTTTCATTTTATGCAAATTGCATGTTTTCAAGTTGAGTTATCTAGCGGTATCTCTTATTATGAATTTGATTATACACTATGTTGGGGGTTCATAATATATTGACTGTTTAAGCATGTTTTGAGCAATGAATCTATGATCTATTATGAGATTTGATAAGAGGTTTCAATGTATCTTGCATGAGAGTGTTACCAAGTGTTTGTGTCTTGATCTATATTGAGTTTCTCACATGACTTCACTCTTGAATTTCATGATTTTGAACTAGAAGTACACACTTTCTAAATGTTTTATAAAATGTTTGGTTAAGGATTTTTGAGTTATTGATGGTCTATTGCATGGCTTGTGAATTGAGTGACTCTATGATGATGAAAGGATTAGTATATATTGAAATTATGAAAATTATCTATGGTATTGCAAGTTGACCATACCTTGTTTTGGGTGTTAAGCCCAATCACCTTGTTGAGGGGGTGTTAAGACTCAATAACCTTATCGGGGTGTGTTAAACCCACATTACCATTTTGGGGGTTAGATACCTCAATCACCTTATCGAGAGTTGATAAGCCCGTACTACCATATTGGGGGCTATACATCAATTGCATTATCAGGGGTGGTAAGCCCATGCTACTATGTTGGGGATAGATACCCCAATCTTCTTGTCGGGGGTGGTAAGCCTGTATTACCAATTGAGGACTAGATACCTCAATCGCCTTCCAAGGGGGTGGTATGCCTTGGGTTCCAAGTACTAGTTTGCTTAGTCTATGATGACGGTCTCTTTCTGCACATGTAATATGTTATATACAAGAACATTTTACTTTAAGCATTGATCACGCATGCCAAATTGTTATTATACTATCTATTTCTAATGTTTATGCATTTGAATATGTTGCCTATCTCTTGTTGCGTTGCATCCTACATACCTAGTACATTCAAACATACTAATGCATATTCTATGCCTATATGGTGTTACTATATAGGAACTAGAGCTCCTCACTATCATCCTCCATGTGGTTAGTTTTGGACATCTTGTAGATAAGCTATGGTGAGTCATCAAGTTCGGGGACACTAGCTATGCTATTCTTTCTTATGTTATTTCTTTATGTTGAACTCTTGATATTATGAGCGTGAGGCCAGAAAGTGTCTTGGCCCCTACCCTATTTATGCTAAAGGTGTTGTTAGACAGGTGATGTAATTATGCTATTTTCTTGACTGTCGGTTGTTTATAGTTATCTGTGACTTCCTTTAGTCCCTTTATCCTTATTTATAATCTATAGATGTTGCCTATAATGCTTTAGTGACCAAGGATGTGTGGTTGATATGCTAATAGGCTTGTTTGGGTCCCTTTGGGTTCGTCACTGGTCAGCAAACACTTGACGAGTGCTGGCTGCCCTAGCTACTCTACAGTCTCCATCCTTTTGATGGATGTCTTTTATATCGAGACATTGGTCTTGTACAGTGGTGGGTTGTATTTTATAGGAGCATTCGTTATTTTGTATCTTATTATGTATATACATATATATATTTGGGGGTTGTACTTATCTCCGTTGTAGCTCTATATTGTTGACTTTTAGATTCTGGGTAGGTTGTGTTGATTCACATTGTTGTTCCTATTATATTTGAGACTAGAGATTTTGGACCTGTACCGTTGGGTTGGGTAATTTTCTTCCCAGTAGATGGGATATGATAGACATTATCATGACCGGGATTGGGTCATGACAAGGTGGTATGAGAGCCTAAGGTTTGCTAGTCTCAACTGTAGAGAGCTACCGTCTAGTGGAATCCTGTAGATGGGTGTGGAAATGTGCATGGCTTATCTCCAAAAGGCTATGGGATGTTTAGGAAACTTCCTGTGTTATTGATTCTCATCGTGTAACATTGTCAATATATTGATTGATTTTTGGGAATGTGTTATGCTTTATCCTTTTGCAACTATATCATATAGGGTTGAGACTCCGAGCAGGATTAGTGCTGTATTGTCAGTCCCAGATAAGTGGTAGCCCTAGAGCTCACTGAGTAGGGGCGGGATGCCCTCGAGTTTTGATAACTGGATAGGAAGTCTATGGTATTGAGGTTGTGGGAGCCTCTAAGATAGGCTTCTTGACTAGTTACTTGGTTGGTGGTGCTTACGTATCATTCTATGGGAGATGTTGTCGGGGCTAGAATTCTATGATACGTGTATTTGTATTCTAGCTACTGTTGAAAAGTTATGTGGGTTGTAAGCTTTCCTAATAAAGATTCTTAAAGTCAAGTTAAGTTGCATCTGGGTAATACTAAGCATTGGTGCTCTCGATATATCAATAGTATTCTGTTATATCACAACCCAAGCCTAGGACCTTGGCACAACACGAAGAATGGGGATCACAAAGGAACCCCAAACAAGCCTCTTAAGCATGCCTAGCACGTCCTTGGTTATGGAATATAAATAATCAACAACAAGTTGCAAATAATTCTAGTGGCAACAGGACTTTGGATTCACGTTATGGAGATGTTGTAGGGAAGAGAATTAGCATGGATCACTTGTAAAGCAAAGACTAAGCGGAGGGAACGTATGACATACGCTATAAGGGCAATTAGGGACTTAGGACTTTCATCTCATCCATATAACAACAATTCAACACAAAAGGAGGATAAGGGACTGGGGGAAACCTTTCATAATACAAAAGCATAACCAGTCAAGCTCATAAGTACATAGCATAACCATATACAACAATACCTCTAATCATGAATAAAATATGTGCCAAAACATCTCTGGAGCTCACTCTCAAAAGATAGTATTCGAAAATAGATAAGTCTAAACAAAAGCATGAAAGTAAATGTATATTGTCCCAGAAGTAGTGGACTCAACAATAGCAGATCTTTAATCGAGGGTGTGGTTTGTTTTGGTAAGAAGGCTTAACTGAGTCCAAGATATATGGTTCCTTATAGGGTGTTGAGGAGGATTGGTTAGGTGGCCTATGAGTTGGAGTTGCCTAGTGAAATGGACTTGGTTCATTCGGTCTTTCATGTATCCATGTTGAGGACATGTGTGGGCGACGTGAATGTTATTGTCCCATTAGATGTTGTGGGTATTGTTGAAGACAACTTGACTTATTAAGAAGTTTCAGTAGAGGTCTTGTACAGACAAGTACAGAGGTTGAGGAACAAGGGTGTGTCTTCCGTTAAGGTCCTTAGTAGAATTCAACAAGTCGAGAGTGCTACATTAGAGGCCAAAGTGGGCATGCAAAAGCGATATCTCTATCTCTTTCCTTCTACTCAAGCCTAAGGTTCTAATTCTAAGTCTTCTATGTGCTTTCATGACTCTTGTATCAGCCCTTTATTTCATTACATGCATTCATGTTTATGTTGACAAATTCATGGAAATTTTAACACTTAAGTTGAGAGTTTTTAAAATGGTGTGTAAGTGCATTATTGCATTTTCGTTAGGGTTGATTTCTTCCTGATTACTCTTCTTATGTATGCTTCTTGGACATTCAATAATGAAGGTTCTCAAGGGGAAGATATTGAAATGACCCCAAAAAGTGCCTGAAAATGTATCTCCGAAGTGCCTATAATCGTAATTTCCATATATCTCAAAATTAATGCTTGATATTGAAAATCCAATTTCATATTTGTGATCAGGGAGCTAAATTAAGTTGGTGATGTGTCAAACCCCGATTTTACAGCAATTGTATCAAAATTTCATTTTTCTAAAAATTCTTTATTTAGTGTTGATCTGTGTCATTGGCATGACGCGGCCAGGGCGCGGACTATTGCTATTTTTGCTTTAGTTGTGCCTATTTTTCCAAGCACGTGTAAAAATACCTATACTTAGTCATTTTTCAACTACATATCATTCAAGACATTCCCCAAAGTCCTCTCTAAAACTTAGCCAAATATTTCATCCATATTCAAGTGTCCCAAATTCATTCTGGATTTTAAGGATTTCATTCAAGCTTTAAGTCTCCATTCCACTCTTCATCAAGAAATTCTCCAATGTTAAGGTATGTCGGTATCAACCATTGGGTCCTTTCACCCATGGTGCCCAATCTTCCTTTTTACAAAAATTGCATGTTTCTAAGTTGATAGGTTCTTACATACTATGAATTTGTCTATGAACTATGTTGGGGTTTCATAAAAGTGTTACTGTTTAAGCATGTTTTGAGCTATGAATCTAATACTTACTTTGAGATCTAATGAAGGGTTTCAATGTACATTGCATGAGGGTATTACCAAGTATTGGTGGGTTGATTTACTTCAAGTGTTCATGCATGAATTCACTCTTGAAATGCATGGATTTACACTAGCATTGCACAACCACCAAGTGTTTGATTAAATATCCGATTTAGGGTTCCTGAACTATTGATGGACCATTTCATCACCTATGACTTGAATGACTGTATGATGATGAAAGAAAGATATATATTTGTTGATTTCATGAAAAGTATCTATAGTGTTGCAAGTTGACCACACCTTGTTGGGGAGGGAGGGTGCTATGCCTCAATCACCATGGATGATAGGGTTAGATAACCATCAATCAATTGAGTAGTTTATACGATAATGACAATGAATGGTAGGGTGATACACCCATCAACCAAATTGAGGGGTTGATACCTCTAAAACAACGTCAAAAAGTGCCAAAACATGTGCCTCGAAAGTGCCCAAATTTGTAATTTTCATATATCTCAAAATCTGTGCATGATATTAAAAATCCAACATCATATTCCTAATCAAGGGGAAAAATTGAGTGGGAAATGGGTCTAACCCTATTTTTAGGGAAATCATATCAAAATTTAAGATTTCCAAAAATTCCTTACCCAGTGTTGATTTGTGCAATTGGCGCGATGTGGCCAGGGCGCGAACATATGAATTTTTTGGCCAGTTTTTGTTGTTTGGTCCAATGCATTTGGTTCTTGGTACTAAGTCTTCCCATGCATAAAAATACCTATATTTAGACATATTTCACCTTCATAACACACAAGACATTCCCCAATACTCTTTCATACACTTAGACAAATATTTCACCGAAAATTCAAGTGCCAAATCTCACTGCGATCTTAAGAAATTCACTCAATCTTCAAGTTCTTATTTCAATATTCATCAACGAATTATCAAAAGTTAAGGTATGTGGGTTTCAACCATTGGGTCCTTTCACCCATGGTGCCCAAGCTTCCTTTTACATATATCTCATGTTTCTAAGTTGATTTCACTTATAAGTCTTATAATATGAAATTGACTATAATCTATGTTGGGATTTAATGAAAGTATGCATATTTTAGCATGTATTGAGCTACGAATTGAGGTATCCATTTCGAGATTTGATGAAGGGTTTTAATATATATTGCATGAGAGTCTTACCACGTGTTGGTAGGTTGATTTACTTCAACTATTTTTTGCAAAATTTCACTCTTGAATTGCATGAATTTACACTAGCATTGCACACCCATCAAGTGTTTGATAAAATGTATGTATTAGAGTTCTTGAGTTATTGATGATCTATTGCATTGCCTATGAGACAAGTGTCTTTATGATGACGAAATTAATGTATGAATGTGCTAATTTCATGGAAATTAGCAATAATGTTGCAAGTGACCATACCACAGATGAGAGGCACCTACCTCATCCACCTTGTCGGGTGATGGCAATCCTATATTACCATAGATTGGGGGTATATACCTCATCCACCTTGTCGTTGATTCCAATCCCATACTACCATAGATGAGGGGTATATACCTCATCCACCTTGGCGGGTGGTTGCAATCCCCTACTACCATAGATGAGGGATATAGACCTCATCCACCTTGTTAGATGGTGGCAATCCCGTACTTCTATAGATTAGAGGTAGATACCTCATGCACTTTCCTAGAGGGTGGTATGCTTTGGACTCCAAGTGATAAGTTGCTTGGACTATGATGATGGACTCTTACTACATATGTAATATGTTCTATATATGCATGTTTTACTTCAAGTATCATGCATACATGTCGTATTTTTATCATGCTATCCATTGCTTATGATATTGCATTTTACCTATATTGCCTATCTCAAGTTGCATTGCATCCTACATACTTAGTATATTCAAACATACTAATGAATACTCTATGTCTACATAATGTTACTATGTAGAAAACGGAGCTCCTCACGATCATCCTCATGCTCCCTATGGATAGTACTATCTTCTCAAGCAATTTTTTTAAGTCCTCAACTCCGGGGACGATATCTCTTATTCTTATGTTATGTAGACACTTTCATTATCTATTTGTATGCTCCTAACTATGAGCGTGAGCCCAGAAATTTGTCTTTGCCCCTGCTCAATTCTAAGTGTAGAGGTTTGTTGGACAAGTTATATATGATGCTATGAGATTTGACTCTCTTGACTATTTTGATATTTTTATGATATGAAATACTTCCCTTTGTTCCTTTTACCCTTTTTTCTATTCTTTATTATTGTTTAATTGCTTTCAAGACTAAGGATGTGTAATGATATGTTAAGAGGCTTACTGGGGTTCCTCCGGGTTCCCCATTCATTGTGTTACGTCTAGGCCCTAGGGCTGTTAGTGGTCCTCACTATCTAACATATCGCTTTGATTAGAGTCTTATTCATGATTGTGTTTTGCATCACAACTAAGAATAAGAGGCTATGACACATTTTAGGAAATATTTCCCTGCTTCTTACTCTATGTCGTCCTATAGAATTTAAGTTAGGTTTCGCCTCTAGCAAATGTTCTTTTTTATGCGAGATCATGCCAAACACAAGAGGAAGAAGAGCCCACACAGCCGAGGTACGACCGACTCAGCTCCGAGCTGCTCTTACCTTTCTAGCTCAAGCCATGGCTAATCAAGCAAACAAAGGGGCCTAATCCCCTCATGCTCCTACTTTAGCATCTTGGGTTAGGGTCTTTATTTGGATAAAGCCATCGGAGTTCTATGGGTCTAAAGTAGATGAGGACCATCAACAATTTGTTGATGAGATGTACAAAGTGTTGGCTATTATGGGTGTTAGGACGGAGGAGAAGGCAGAGTTGGTCACTTACCAACTCAAGGTGGGTGGCTCAAATATGGTATACAAAATGGAAGGAGAAGAAGAGGAAAAATAATGTAGTTTTATGGGAAGAATTTAAGGTGACATTTCCCAATCGATTTTTCACTATTGAGCTTAGGGAGGCAAAATTGCTGGAGTCCATGAATTTGAAGCAAAGATCTATGAGTGTGAGAGAGTGTACCCTCAAGCTCAACCAAGTCCTTAAATATGCTCCATATTTGGTTGCCGACACCAGGTCTAGAATGAATAAGTATGTGATAGGTGTTTTCGATTTGGTGAATGAGGAGTGTCGTGCTGCTATGTTTTTTGCTGATGTGGACTTCTCCTGCCTTATGACATTGCCGAACAGTTGGAGGGGGAGAAGTTGAGAAAGAGAAGGGGTAATGTGACCAATAGGGCCCATTTTGATGGTAGTTTCAAAAGTCCCAAAGGTGGTCTATTTCAATAAGGCCAAGGATTTTTTCATGCTCCTAAATAGGAGGTTTGCCAATGACTACCCAAGGGCCCAAGGTGATGGTGTGGTGCCTAATGCTATGCATCCAAAGTGTGGTATAGGTCATGGTTGCCCATGTTTGAGGGATACCAATGCTTGTTTTAGTTGTGGAGAAGTAGGTCACAAGATTATTGATTGCCCTTATATCTAGAACAAGGGTAAGGATGTTCGTCTACAAGACCCGGGTGTAATGCAGTTCCTTTGGGGAGAGGAGGCCAACATGGTGGTGCCCCAAGGCACAATCGGTTCTATGCTTTTTAAGAGAGCCAAAGGGTAGATGAGGTGCCCCATGCCATCAATGGTATGTTACAAGTCTTTGATTTTGATATGTATGCATTGATAGACCCAGGTTTCACTCTTTCTTTTGTTACTCCCTTTGTTGCCAAAAGGTTTCAGTGGCTCATATGAGGTGTCTACTCCTATTGGTGTATCTACTATTGCTAGAAAGGTCTATAGAAATTGCCCCATTTGCATTTTGCATAAAATATTGCCTTGTGATATTGTTGAGTTGGATATGGTGGATTTTGATGTCATTCTTGGATTGCATTGGTTGCACGAATATTATGCCTCTATTGATTGTAGAACCCATAGGGTCAAATTCTAATTCCCAAATGGACCCATCCTTGAGTGGAAGAGTCATGACAAAAGTTGATCTCTAAGGGGTGTCTCTATCATCTTGTGAGGGTTAGGGTTATGTAGCCCAAAGTCCTTTCTATAGAGTCAGTTCTAGTGGTAAATGAATGTCTTAATGTCTTTCCAAATGACCTTCCTAGTGCTCCTCCCTAAAGGGAAATAGACTTTGGTACAGATCTCCATCCTGATACACAACTCATTTTTATTCCCCTTTATGGAATGGCCTGACGGAGTTAAAGGAGCTGAAGCAGCATTTAAGGGACTTGTTGGAGAAGGGTTTTATTAGGCCTAGGCAATCACCTTGGGATACACCGGTGTTGTTTGAGAAGAACAAAGACGGGTCTCTTAGAATGTGCATTGACTACCAACAACTTAATAGAGTCACCATCAATAATACATATCCTCTACCAAGGATTGATGATTTGTTTGACCAACTTCAGGGGCTAGCCACTTCTCCAAGATTCATATTTGGTCCGTGTATCATTTTAATGAAGGTGAGGGAGTGTTACATTCCTAAAATGGCCTTTTAGACTAGGTATAGGTATTATGAATTTGTGGTTATGTCTTTTGGGTTGAAAAATGCACCAAACATCTTCTTGGACCTTATGAATAGGGTCTTTAATGCCTACCTAGATTTGCTTATGGTGGTTTTCATTGATGATATTTTTATCTAATCCTATAAAGAGGAATAACAAGGGAATCATTTGAGGGTGGTCCTTCAAAAATTAAGGGAAGAGAAGTTGTATGGTAACTATGAGAAATGTGAATTTTGGTTGGAAGAGGTTGTCGTTTTAGGTCATTTGGTGTCGCGGGATTATATTAAGGTGGATCCTAAAAAGACGAAAGTGATCACAAATTGGCCTAGAACTTTGACCCCGTTGGATATTAGGAGCTTCTTAGGCTTAGCATTTTACTATCGGAGGTTTGTGAATAGGTTCTCTTTTACTACTTCTCCCATGACTAAGTTGACTCCAAAAGGCTATGTTTATGTGGACCAATGTGTGTTAAAAGAGTTTCTAAACCTTGAAGAATAAGCTTATCTCCGCTGCTATCTTGTCTTTATCAGAAGGGTTGGAATAGTTTGTTGTGTGTTGTGATACCTCCAAATTAGTTTTGATGCAAAATGGTAAGCTGATAACTTATGCTTCTAGACAACTCAAAGTGCATGAAAAGAATTATCCTACCCATGAACTTGAATCGGCCACCGTGGTACTTTCTTTGAAAATTTGGCATCATTATTTGTATGGAGTGCATGTTGATGTGTTCATAAGAGTCTCCAATATGTGTTCAGTCAAAAGATCTCACCTTGAGTCAAAAAAGGTGGTTAGAACTTCTTAAGGATTATAATATAAGTGTGAATTATCACCTAGGTATGGCTAATGTTGTGGCAAATGGTTTGAGTGGGCTGTCTATGAGTAGTCTAGCTCATGTCGATAATAGTGGTAAAGAAGTGGCTAGAGCAGTTCAACGGTTGGATAGATTAGGGATTAGGTTTGAAAAGGTTGATAATGGTGGTATTGTGGTTTTTGATAGTTCAAAATCTTCCTTGGTTGAAGAGGTAAAAGCAAAGTAAGATCTTGACCCCTCCTTATTAGAATTGAAGGCCTTGGTGATAGAGGGCAAGGTAGAGGTTTTCTCCCAAGGAGGAGAGGGTGCTCTTAGATACCAAGGTAGGTTGTATGCCTTGTGTTAATAATTTGAGAAAGAAGATTCTTGATGAGGCTCTTAATTCTTCCTATTCGATTCACCCTGAATCTACAAAAATGTATAGAGATTTGAGGGATGTGTTTTGGTGGTGAGGTAATAGGGACAGTACCAAATTTGTGTCCAATTGTCATAGTTGCCAAAAAGTCAAAGCGGAGCATCAAAGGCTGGGTGGATCAACCCAAGATATAGAGATTCCTACTTAGAAGTGGAAGAAAATTAATATGGATTTTTGTGGTTGGGATGGCTAAGACTAGAAAGGGTTTTGATTCTTGGGTTGTGGTTGATAGAATGTCAAAGTAGGCTTAATTCCTATCGGTTAACACTAATTATGGGGCCAAATACTATACTAAATTGTACATTCATGAGTTGGTTAGATTGCATGGGAAGCCTTTGTCTATCATATTGGATCATGGTGTTCAATTCAATTCTCACTTTTGAAGGTCCCTCCAAAGAGGTCTTGGTACCAAGGTTAAGCTTGGTACGGCCTTTCACCATCAAATGGATGTACAAG
>JAOTQJ010151962.1:0-31375 GCA_025642045.1 Solanum sejunctum
ATCTTGTTTAGTTTTCATTCTTGTCTTTACTTTGAGGACAAAGTATTCTATTTTGGTGGGCTATGGGAAGTTATGGATTAAGGTGAAGTCTGAGTAGCCTCGAGTCTATATCTTCCCCTATTTTTTATCCCAAGGTTTTCTTGCCATGTTTTTTTTCCTTATGGATGTTTAATTTTCTGTTGAAAGGGCATGTTCTAGGTAGTGTAGATAATTTGTAAATATATAGCAATATTATCTGTTGACATATACACAGTCTTTAAATACTTTTTAAATTTTGATGAAAAATTGGGTACCCTCAAAATTTTTGAGATTGTAGTTATTTATGTATTCATGCATTTTGGGTATCTGGCAAAGTTTGTTCTAAAATGTGGAGGTAAAAGTTGACGCTTGAAGCATGACCTGTGAGTGTATACTTGATTATAGGTGCAATTCCATATGTGCTGTGAGCTTATTTTGCTGCATTCATGCATCATTTATGGACTCAGAACTTGCCTTGTTACTCTAAAATTAGTTTGGTGATGTGGTTGATTTGGAAAGGATATTAGACCTTTGTTCTTTGAATAAACCCACTTTTAGACTAAAGGACCTAGCAAATGAGTAAGTGAATCCCTTGTTAAAAAGTTTTGACTTCTCATGTACTCATTCTTTCTTGACACATTACTAGTTTAACATTGTTTGATGAATTACCTTGATATTGGCCCTATTCTATCCTTGAACATGTGAACCTTAATTGAGGTTAAAAGCCTAAGTTCAGGATGGATACAAATTGTGGCCCTGATTTGGGGATTAAATATTATGTACTTCACCTCAGGCTAAAAGCCTAAGTTGAGGGTAGTCCTTATTATTGTAAAGTAATAACAATGAGGTGGTTAGTTGAGAAATAAAGAAAGAAATTAAAAATCATGAGCTAGGGAGGATAAAGAGATTAAAAGTGCCTTGAATTGAGAAAAATTAGCAAAAATGAGTTCAAAAATAAGGCATAGCTGAAAAGAGAAAGAAAGCACTTGCGAAAAGCTTGAAACTAATGAATAAAGGTGGATTTAGTGAAAATTGCTGGGTTATGAAGAAAAAAAAAGTGTTGGTAAACATGGTTCAAGGATAGCCTTTAGTCACTACTTGCTCGAAATGCCATACGAGAGCCCTCTAAACTTATGTTACAAGCCTTTAAGTCCTAAAGTGATCCAAATCCATTTTGTCACCAAGCCGAAAGATGAGTATAGAGGCAAACCTATGGTGTTAGGCATTTTGCATGAATTTCATTTGTGAGAGTGAGGATGCTTCCTCAGTCCCTAAATTCTAAATTCTAAATTCTTTTTGAGTGAGTAGAGGGACTTATTTTCTATGAGGACATTTGCACTACTTGATGCTCCTTAGCTTATCATAGTTGGGTTGCAGATTTATCATCATGTTTTTGGTGTGCTTAGTAACTTTACAATCTAGTTTTGAAAATGATAGTTGGGTACCTGGATTAGAGTGAAGGATGTATATGCCATTAGTATAGCTGCTATATATTTCTCAATGTCTGCATAGATTGAGTCGTTGCTTGAGGACAAACAATAATTCTATGTTGAGGGTGTTGATATGCTGTCAAAATACAACACATTTGATGCCTAAAATAAGGGATGTTATGAGTTCTTAATGTGACTTTTAATGTTTTTTATGTGTTT
Organism: Solanum sejunctum; assembly: GCA_025642045.1. Classification (NCBI taxonomy): domain Eukaryota; kingdom Viridiplantae; phylum Streptophyta; class Magnoliopsida; order Solanales; family Solanaceae; genus Solanum; species Solanum sejunctum. Next base: position 1,668 of record JAOTQJ010151962.1, read on the forward strand.
TTGTGTTGTTCTTGTAGAAAAGTTAAGTTAGCCTGATTTTGAAGGAAAATTCCAAATTTTGCTGAAGCATAGGACATATGAGTTCACCTGTGAGTCATAGCCGAAGCTGTGAGTCGTAGGCAGTTAACATGGCAAGAACAGACACTAATAATTAGGAATCTGCTAAGTGGAGGTCAACCCTATGAGGCCATCCTACAAGTCGTAAGTTTGATACGACTCGTATAGGTGTACTTGTAGTAGGAAACAGATATCCCAAACTTTGAATCAACAATTGAAGGCCTAGACTACGAGAGAAGTATATGTGCAATAGCCCAAGCTATGTCTCATACCAGTGGGTCATACCAGTTGAGTCTAAGATGCCAAGAACATGATACGAGACCCTAATTACGAGTCATAGGTCACCATATAAGTTGTACTTGTGAGCCGTACTAGCTGCCAACTGTCTTTTCTATGTAGGTTTTAGGGTTAAACTTGTAATTACTATAAATACTTTAAGTTAGGCTTTATTTTGAGAGAAGAGAACAAGATTCCATTATAGAGACATTGTTTGTGCCTTTTAACATTCTCTTAAGAATATTTTAGGGTTGTAGCAAAGTTCTTCCTTTTTCTCTTGGAAAACCCAATTTTGGAGATTGCAATTCTTGCTTTGTACTCATTGTCAATCTATCAAGGTTATGGTTTGCAACTTGTGGTGCCTTCAATCTTCATTACTTGGGGTAAAATTCTCAGTCATGTCTTGTATTTGCATTTTGTTGGTTTTGCCTTAGCCATTAGTAGGTAAACGCCCCCAACTTAGGGTTGTAGGAACTATGGGTAGTTGACTTGAGATGACTTAGTTTGTGCATTTCTATGATTGGGGTTTTGCATATATTGTCTATTTCTCTTCATTATGATTGATATTTTGTGGTGGCCAATACCAAACCACGCATAGTATCATGATCCCAACCAAGGTAGTGATGAATAAAAAAAGGGAAATAAATGATAGGATTCGATTGATGTGTTTTTATCTAATCCACCAAACCTGACCAAAGGGAGGTTGATTGGTACAATATGTAAAGGTTAGTTGGCACGCCATGGTTGTCGACCAATCGCCATTGTGAAATTTGACCTTCTTCTTCACAAGAGGGCTAGAAGAACCTAAGTTACCATCCTATATATGAATATCCAATTGTAGTTATGTTATCTAGGTTAGTCGAGTCAACGAAATATGTGGAACACAGTTCTCATGTTGTCCCTAAAATTGAGTGTTTTCCTTCATGGTAGTATAGTGTCTATTTATTTTCATTCCCTAATCACTAAAACCCTCCCTCTTTTTGAGATTTTAGTTATATATACTTCAAATGATTTGTAGTAAGTCTTGCATTGAAACCGTATATTCCCTATGGATCGACCCTAACCTTCAATTAGGTTAATTACTGACAGTGACTGCTTTCTTATTGGAGCGTGAACATCAGCTGCATCAATATGGTGGATTTTGATGTCATTCTTCGGATGGATTAGTTTCATGCATATTATGCCTCTACTGATTGTAGAACTCGTAAGTTCAAACTCCAATTCCAAAAAGAACCCATCCTTGAGTGGGAAAGTCACTATTTGGTGGTCAAGGGTAGGTTTTTCTCTTACATTGAAGGCCAAAAGTTGATATTTAAGGGGTGTCTCTATCATCTTGTGAGGGTTAGGGATTTGAGTCCAAAGTCCTTCGTATAGAGTTGATTTTGGTGGTAGATGAATTCCTTGATGTCTTCCTATATGAATTTCCCAGTGTTCCTCCCAAAAGGGAAATAGACTTTGGTATAGACCTTCTCCCCGATACTCAACCAATTTCTATTCCCCCTTACTATATGGCCCCGACGGTGTTAAAGGAGTGGAAGGTGCAATTGAGGGATTTATTGGGGAATGGTTTTATTAGGCCTAGCCAATCATCTTGGGGTGTACTAGTGTTATTTGTGAAGAAGAAGGATTGGTCAATATCAAGAATAAGTATCCTCTACCAAGGATTAATGACTTATTTGGCCAAGTTCAAGGGGCTAGTCAATTCTCTAAGATTAATCTTAGGTCTGGGTATCATCAAGTAAAGGTTAGGGAGTGCAACATTCTCAAGACGACCTTCTCGACTAGGTATGGGCATTATGAATTTGTGAGTATGTCTTTTGGGTTGACCAATGCACCTGTTATCTTCATAGATCTTATGAATAGGGTCTTTAAACCCTACCTTGATTGCTTTATTGTGGTTTTATTAATCAAATCTTGACCTACTCTCATAGTGAGGAGAAGCATGTGAATCATTTTGAGGGTAGTGTTGCAAAAATTAAGGGAAGATAAGTTGTATACCAAGTATGAAAAATGTCCATGGAAATACATGCCACTCAACCAAAGAAAGATGATGGAGTTCCAGCTCTGTATCAAGGTCATGATCGATAGTGAATTTTGGTTAAAAGAGGTTGATTTTCTAGGTCATGTTGTGTCGGGGGATGGTATGAAGGTGGATCTTAAGAAAACAGAAGTGATTAGAAATTGTCCTAAACATTTGACCCCGTGGAACATTTGAAGTTTCTTGGGCTTAGTGGGTTACTAGCAAAGATTTGTCAATAGTTTCTATTCTATTGCTTCTCCCATGACTAAATTAACCCAAAATAAGGCTAAGTTTGTGTCGACCGATGAGTGTGAAAAGAGTTGCCAAACCTTGAAGTATAAACTTGTGTCCGCTCCTATCATGTCACTACCGAAATGGTTGGAAGGGTTTGTTATGTATTGTGATGTCTCCCGGATTGATTTGAGTTGTGTTTTGATGCAAAATGGTGAGGTAGTAGCTTATACTTCTAGAACTCAAGGTGCATGAAAAGAATTATCCTAGTCATGATCTTGAATTGTCCATCGTAGTATTTGCTTCGAAAATCTGGCGTCATTATTTGTATGCAGTGCATATTGATATGTTCACCAATCATAAGAGTCTCCAATATGCGTTCACTCAAAAGGATCTCAAATTGAGGCAATGAAGGTGGTAAGAGCTTCTTAAGAATTATGATATCAGTGTGCATTATCATCCCGGTAAGGCTAACGTTATGGCCAATGCTTTGAGTAGGGTGTCTATGGGTAGCCTAGATCATGTTTATGATGGGGACAAAGAGGTAGCTAGAGAGGTCCATCGGTTGGCTAGATTGGGGGTTAGGTTGGAGGAGGTTTATAATATTGGTATTGTGGTTGTTGATAGTTCAAAGTATTCCTTAGTTGATGAGGTAAAAGCAAAGAAAGATCTTGACCCCTCCTTGTTAGAATTGAAGGCCTTGGTGAGAGATGTCAAGGTGGAGGTTTTCTCCCAAAGGGAAGATGGTGACCTTAGATACTAATGTAGGTTGTGTGTGCCTTCTGTTGATGACTTGAGAGAGAAGATTCTTGATGAGGCTCATAATTCTTCCTATACTATTCACCCTGATTCTACCAAGATGAATAGAGATTTGAGAGAGGTACTTTGTTGGGAAGGTATGAAGTACATTGCTCAATTTGTATACAGTTGTTACTATTACAAACAAGTCAAACTCGAGCACCAAAGGCCAGGTGGCCTAACCCAAGTTATAGAGATTCCTACTTGGAATAGGGAGTAAATTAACATGGACTTTATGGTTGGATTGCCTAAGACTATGAAGAGTGTCGATTCTATTTGGGTTATGGTCTGTAGAATGACAAAGTCGACTCATTTCCTACTGGTTAAGACTACACTTGGCACCAAAGATTATGCTAAATTGTGCATTCATAAGTTGGTGAGATTGTATGGGGTGTTCCTTGTCTATCATCTTGGATCGTGGTGCTCAATTCACCTCTCACTTTTGGAGGTCCTTCCAAATAGTTCTTATTACCAAGGTAAAGCTTAGCACGACCTTCCACTCTCAAACGAATGGGCAAGCCAGAAGAACTATCCAAACTCTGAAAGATATTCTTAGAGCTTGTATTTTTGAGTTTAAGGGTAGTTGGGATGATCATCTTCCATTGATTGAGTTTGCTTATAATAATAGCTAATATTCTTAGCATTGGTATGGCTCCTTTTGAGACCCTCTATGGTAGGCATTTAGATCACCTGTTGGATGGTTTGAAGTTGGAGAGATGGATTTTTTATGTCCGTATCTAGTCATGGAGTCTATGGAGAAGGTAAGGTTGATTAGGGACAGGTTGAAAATGGCCCAAAGTCATCAAAAGTCCCATGCTAATGTGAGGACAAGGGAGCTTGAATTCAAAGTTGGTGAGTAGTGTCTATTAGAAGGTTTCACCCATGGGTGTCACGACCCAAACTAGGGCCCAAATATGACATAGTGAATAGGAACTCGAAAGAACCCCAAACAAGCCTCTTAACATATCATTACACATCTATGGTCGCGAAAGCAATTAAACAACAATAAAAGAATAAAAATGAGGGAAAAGGGACTAAGGAAAGTCATTCATATCATAAAACATCAAAAGAGTCAAAGAGACTCAAGCTTATATCAGTATTACATAACTTGCTCATCAACACCTCTAAACATAGAACTTAGCGGGAGGCCAAGACAAGCAACCCGGCTCACCCTCATAGTCAATACATATAATAAAGGAAATAGAATCTGTAATATATAGCATAAGATTAAAGACATTGTCCTTAAAATTGAGGACTTACCACACTTGCTTGAGAGATGTCGTACTAGCCACGTGGAGGAGGTGGATGATCAAATGTTGCTTCGGTTCCTACATGGTAACATCAGATAGGCATAGTTTGTGTATTAATACGTTTGAATATATTAAGTATGTGTGATGCAATGCAACAAGAGATAGGCAATATAATTGAAATATGTAATCATAAGAAAGGGATAAGTATAATAGCAACATGGCATGTATGATTAATTATTGAAGCAAAATATGATAGTAATATCATATTCTTATATAGAACATATTATATATGTAGGAATAGACCATCATTAAAGACCAAACAATCTATTATTCAATCTTTAAGGCACCCCTTCCTTTGAAAGTGTGATTGAGGTACATGCCCCTCAATTGGTAGTATGGGCATTCAATCCCCCGACAAGATGATTGAGGGTTTGTTCCTCCTCAACAAGGCAACTGAGGTTGACACCCCCTCGACAAGGTGATTGAGGCTCGATACCCCCTCAATAAGGTCACCGAGGCTTGACACCTCCTTGACAAGGTGATTGAGGCTTGATACACCCTAAGAAAGGCCAACACATAAAAAACAATAAAACTTTCTCATAAATTCAACACATGTATACATTCATTTCATCATCATAAAGTCAATTAAATCATATGCCATGCATTAGGAGTTCAATAACTCAAGAAACATAATCAGGACATTTATCAAACACTTTGGGTGTGTAAGGCTAGTATAAGATCATGTAATTTAAGTGTGAAGTCATGCCATAAATTCAATGTAAAACCACCACAAAATACTTGGTACTTCCATGATGCAATATACATCAAAACCCTTTATCAAATCTCAAGATACATCAAAGATTCATAGGTCAAAAAACATGATTAAACAATCACACTTTAATGAAACCCTAACTTAGTTCATAATCAACATAGAAATACGAAATTCATCTAAAAAGGAAGCTTGGGCACCATGGATAAAAAAACCCAATGGTTGAAACCCGCATACCTTAGACTTTGAATTTCATGAAATTGAGTTGGGAAAGAAGGGAAGCTTGGTAGTGGATCTTGGAATCCAAAACTTATTCTTGAGTTTCCTTGAACTTGTATTGGAGTTTGATGGAGGATTTTGAGAGAATTTAAGAGTGTATTTGAGATGAGAGTAATGATTTTGATCCTTTCAAATAGGGTTTTGGTCTTTTGGAGAGGTTAACATAGCATTGAAGTCTAAAAAGGTCATTAAAGTAATTAAAATTTATGAAATTTCCATTAGTGAATGAATAGAAAAATTTAAAAAGTATTGCCTCACTGGAGGCTTGACTGGTCGTACGGCACTACACGGGTAGTGTGGACTGCCCGTGAGACAAGACTTGCCCTAAAAATTGGGTTTGGAACACTTGAGAAAAAGTTGGCGTCGATGTCACTTTGACAGGCCACTTTTATGGATTGTGTGGTGTTACACAGACCGTGTAGTGATCTGTCCAACCTTACTTAGAAAACGATAATACAGGACACCCCATGACCCAGCCTTATAAGCCGTCTAACACGCCATGTCCTGTCAAAGGTGCCCATGGCACCACACTTAGCGAAAACTCCTCTCTTGCTCACTTTTCCCCACAATGTACTGCCTACAACCCTCTACATGGTCAGTAGCAAGCGACAGGGCCCATTCCACTGGCCATGTAACACTCCTTAGGTGAAAAATAGGCTTTTCTAGCCCCAAGCCATCCAAACGGCCCATCCACCACCTCACTGGTCGTCAAGCTATCCGTGTGACATCACTACATGGGAGAGCCTCACAAAAATAGTCATAACTCCTTCATCTGACCTTGGAATGAGGTAAAACCAAGTGTGCTGAAAAGATAACTCAAATGGTTTTGGTTTTCCATGTAGTGGGCCACCCGATTTAAAGTGTGCTAAAAGTTATGCTTGTTTAAAGTTGACCCTTGCATGAACCAACACCCAAAACCCAACTTAGAGGTAAGTCTTGAACTTATCTAGGTACTAGGAGTCTCCCGTGACCCTAATACACTCCCTACCTAAAAAGTTAAGTCTTGAAACATGAGTACATAAGAGCATGGAGGTATAGGGTGTCACAAAGGTGTGGTTTATTTTGGTAAAATGGGTAAATTGAGTCCAAGATATATGGGTCCTTATAGGGTGTTGAGGGAGACTGGTAAGGTGGCCTATGAGTTAGAGTTTCCTAATGAAATGGACTTGGTTCATATGGTCTTTCATGTATCCATGTTGAGGAAATATGTGAGTGATCCGAATGATATTGTCCCATAGGATATTGTGGGTGTTGTTGAAGACAACTTGACTTATGAAGAAGTTCCAGTAGGGATCTTAGATAGACAAGTGAAGATGTTTAGGAACATGGATGTGGCTTCTGTTAAGGTCCTTTGAAGGAATCAACAAGTCTATAGTGTTACATGGAAGGTCGAAGTAGACATGCAAAGGCGATATCCCTATCTCTTCTATTCTACTCAAGCCTATGGTACTAATTCTAAGTCTCCTATGCTATTTCATGTTTATATCAGCTCAATATGTCTTATGCATTCATTTATGTTTATGTTGACATGTTCATGGTGATTTTGACACATAAGTTGAGATTTTAAAAATGATGTTTAAGTGTAATGTGGCATTCTTGTTGAGCTGATTTCTTCGTGATTACCCTTGTTATATACGCTCCTTTGATATTTGAGGACGAATGTTCCCAAGGGGGAGATATTTAAACAACCCCCAAAAGTGCCCAAAAATATGTCTCAAAAGTGGCCAAAATTGTAATTTCCATATATCTTGAAATTTATGTGTGATATCAAAAATCTGACTTCATATTCTTAATCAGCAGGCAAAATTGAGTGGGAAATAGGTTTAACCCTGATTTTAGAGCAGCCGTAACAAAATCTCAATTTCCCAAAATTTGATTTCCATAATCAATCTGTGTTTGTATTGTGACGCAGCCATCGTGGACTAGTGTAAAAATGCCCTCTGCGTTAGGTCCATGTTGGGTGCATGTCATGGACTAGATGCGGATCTATGTTATTTTGTTGCTAGTTTCTAGTTCGGTCGAAGGCTTTTGGGTCTTGGGCCTAAGCCTTCCTATGCATAAAAGTACCTATACTTAGCCATAATTCAATACTATATCATACAAGATATTCTCCAGTATTCTCTCAAACACTTAGACAAATATTTCATTGAAAATTCAAAAGCCAAATCTCATTCCAAGTCTTAAGGATCTCTCTTAAGCTTCAAGTCTCCATTTCCAATCTTCATCAAGGAATTCTCCAAAGCTAGGGTATGTGGGTTTCAACTATTGCATCCTTTCACCCATGGTTCCAAAACTTTCTTTTTTATAAAACTCGTGTTTCTAGGTTGATTTACTTATGGGTCTTACTTACTATTAATTTGACTATGAACTATGTTGGGGTTTCATAAAAGTGTGACAATTTAAGTATGTTTTGAGCTATAAACCTTTGATCTATCTTGAAATTTGATGAACGGTTTTGATGTATATTGCATGAGACTACTACCAGTTGTTGGTGGGTGGTCTTACATAGAATTTACTTCCATGATTTTACTCTTAAATTGCATATTTTTGTACTAGAATTACACACCCGCCAAGTATTTGATAAAATATCTGGTTAATGCTTCTTGAGTTGTTGAGGCACTAATGCATGGTATATGAGTTAAATAACTTCATGATGATGAAAGAAATATTTATATGTGCTGATTTCTTGAATGGCATATATAGTGTTGGATGTTGATCAATTGCCTCACTCGAGAGGTAGTAGGCCCACACAACCATATTGGGGGGTTTGTACCTCAATTGCCTCACTCGAGAGGTAGTAGGCCTATGAAACCATGTTGGAGGTTTTGTAGCTCAATTGGCTCGCCCGGGAGGTAGTAGGCCCGTGCAACTATGTTGGGGTTTTTGTACCTTATCCGCCTCACTCGGGGGGTAGTAGGCCCTTGCAACTACATTGGGGGGAGAGGGGTTTATACCTTAATCACCTCGCCAAAGAGGTGGTAGGCCTTGGTTATTAACGATGGTCTCTTCCTAAACATGTAAAATGTTCCATGCAAGCATGTTTTACTTGAAGCATAATTCATGTATGTCATATTGCTCTATCCTTATTTATTGCGTAAAGATGCATTTTGATTATGTTGCCTATTTCTTGTTGCATTGCATCCTATATACTTAGTACATACAAATGTACTAACGCATACTCTATGCCTACATAATGTTACCATATAGGAACCAAAGCTCCACTTAATCATCCTCCTCCTCCACGTGGCTAGTACGATTTCTTCCAAAGCAAGTTGGTGAGTCCTCAATGTCGGGTACAATGTCTTTGATCTTATAGTATGTACAAAGACTCTCTTTCCTTTATTGTGTGCTTTTGACTATGAGGGTGAGCCCGTTGCTTGTGTTGGCCCTTGCTAAGTTCTATGTTAGAGGTGTTGTCGGAACCTTATGATGTATTAATGATATCCTATGGGCTTGTTATGTTTCTATGATATCAAGGATGTCCCTTAGCCTAATTTCCCCTTTTTATTATCACTTATTGTTATTTTATTATTTTTGCGACCAAGGATGTGTAATGATATGTTAAGAGGCTTGATTGGGGTCCCTTCGGGTTCCTCATTCGACATATCACATCTAGGCTCTAGGCTTGGGTCATTTAAAAAATTAACCTAAAAACTCATGTATAGTATTTAAAATACAAAACCAAAATGAAAAAGGAGAACTGGGTCGGCAACAACTCCCCACTTTCTGATCTTCAGGGCACGACACTAAGTCTACTGCACGTAGAAACATTTAAGGGTCATTTGCATGCTCGTAGACTTAACTTTAGAAAATCTCCTTCACTGGATTCTTATACAAAACCAACTCTACGGCCCTTAGATTTTCCATGACCTGTAAAAGGTCTCGTATATCAGCAATTTCTGCAATTTTTGCATACTTAGCCCAAAAATCATGCCAACCTTATAATCCTACAAAACAAACATAAAAACACATCAAATCTATAAACATCACTTTGACAACACACAAAATTTCAAGTTCTAAGCATCAAATATGTTGTATTTTGACAGAACATCATCCCATAGAGAATAATGTGCAGGTAATTAAATCAGCTTAGGACTATGATCTACTAATTTCGATTAGACAAGTGAGTTCTAACAAAATGGGGGGTGAAACTAATCTAACAACTACTCCTAATAAAAAAAATAGCAAAAAGATTGATCAAGCAAGGGAGCAAGGATAGGGATATGGGAATCAATCAAAGTTCAATCGATTCATCACACTTAGCATCAAATTAACTATATTGGTAGGCTAGGTCGCTTATAACCACACCTCAATTATGATAATGCATTGTTTTGCAAGGAACTATTATGGCCTCTCATGTAAGCCACTCAAAGAAACACCTCACCTGAGCATCTTAAAGCAAAACTCCTAAGACCTTAGTCATTGAGTCCTATTTGAGGACCTCAACACATATACCCATGACTATCATGCAAATCTTTCAGTTCAACTGCTCTAATTAAAGTAATAATTGAATATCTTAGCTAGATTCAAGTTTGCAACCTCAAATCATAAGTTAAACCTGAAGGTAGGCATGAATCCATAAATCAATTGAGTCAAATTAAAGCAACTGGGGAGGAACCTGCTTGATTTTGCAAGTAAATCATCAACTAAGCATGAAAGCAAGAGAAATAATCAAGACCCATAAAAAAGTTAACATCCAAGCTCAATTAAATTTACAAATTATGCATTCAAGAACAAGGAAAAAAGAATGAGTCAAAGATAAATACAAGTGTGATCTTCAATCCACTCAAGGATTTGTAGAAACCTTGCTCTAAATCCTCACCCTAAGCTAAAATCTACACCCAACTATGTTTTCTCTCTTCAAAGTTCTTGAATTTTGTGTCTAGTGTTTGTCTAGTATCATTCTAGAATGATGAACATGGGGTGAGAGTATGTGATATGTGATTTAGGACTGAAATGGCAAAATCCCTAAACTCCCCCGACCCTGGACACTGTAATATTCTACAATCACAAAGAGTTATTTTTCCTGTGCTTCACCTTTGAGCCTGAGTATAGTATATTTGTGCTTTTCTACATGCCACAGCTCCATGTTCGCGGACCTAAAAGTCGCGTCCGAAGAGTGTATGCTCTACCAGGTACAGTTGTTTACATTTTCAGCTCCTTTTTTTGCTTAATTTTTCTCCAACTTCATTTCTGCTAAGCAAATTGAAATCTAAGACATATGTACCTAAAATATATTGTAATGAGCCCAAATTTAGGAGTTTTAGAAGTGCAAAAAAGTTGGCTTGAAAAATAATCAAGAGTAATTGGACGAGGACAACTTATGACCAGTGGAAGGAGTTACGACTCATAATTAGGTTCGTAGATTGAAGGCCTTGACTTGAAGAAAATTGTTGTTTAAGAAAAGTGATTTACAAACCAATAGCATGGCCCATAAATTGTTATACAACCCATAGAATCTGTTCGTCTATACGGATAAAGTGGATGAGAATAATGGCTAAGTGTGGAAGGACTCTACGATTCTAACATGACCCATAAGTCCACACATGGCTCAATAGATGGTCCATGATTTTGGGGCCAAAAATAATGGTTTCTGGATCTTTGCTTATGAACAACAACATGAGTCATGCTTTTTTGTACGGCCAGCACACTGGGATGTCACGGTTAGGACTGCTAGATTCATTAAGGATACTTTTAACCATTCTTATTTCCTTAAACCCTTAAAAGCCTTATCTAGCCCCTCCATGACCCTCAAGCAATTCCAAGCCCCTCTCTCATCAAGTTGAGCGCAAATGATTTTAATTGTCTAAGTAGGGGTGGAAAAATTAAGCCCAATCTGACCCAACCCGTTAAAGATTAAACCCTACCCAACTCAAAAATTAGCTCAACCCATCTGAACCCAACCCATTTCAACCTACTTATAATTGGGTTAATATGCAATCCAAATTTGTTCGAGAGAGATCTGGTTAAAATATTTTCAAAATACCTTTTTTTCAATTTTATATGTTTTATATAGCCATAATAAAGAAAAATATAATTTAATCAAGTACTAAAATATTAAAAAAGAATAAATAAAATGAGTAAAACTTAATAACAATTAGGTCGGGTTGGGTCTTAACCTGCTCTATAATCCGTTACACAACCCGTTTTGACCCAACCCATTTTGACCCAAGCAAATTTGGGTTGGGTTGGGTCTTGACCCATTATATCCCATTCAAATTTAACCCAACCCGCCCAATTGCCACCCTTATGTCTAAGTTCTCAGACGAGTTCGTATGTGTGTCTAATTTAAATGATCATATCTCTATATATATCTTTTAATTATGTTTCTAACACAACTGATTTCACCTCATTTGAAGTTCATACAAAAATGTTATACGCATTTTAGTGAAGCACTATCAGGCTGCCTGCATATACGACCCACTCTATGGGTCGTGGATTGAGTTATGGCCCGTAAATGGGCTTTTGTGGAAATTTTCTATCCAATTTTAATATGTTTTGTTCTTTCCTCACACCCTAAGCTTAATGAGACATTATTTTGGCCTCTTACATGCCTTATATCAAACCCCAAGAACCCCTATTCTTAAATATTAACCCCTTCTACCCCAGCCGTAAATTCTTCAAGTTCCCCAAGGTCCTCCATCAAAGACAATTCTAGGATTTTAGGTTTCTTCACCAAAGTCCATGATTTCTTCCAAAGATCTTCAGCTAAGGTATATGGGTTTGATTTATGGGGCCTTTCCCTTTACAAAGCTCATGTTTCTTTACTTTAAATTTGACCTATGGTTTATGTGTTTTGTGATGTTTTGGGAAATTATTTGAATATCGATTATGATGCATTAGTTGTCATATGGTGTATATTAGTAGCATATTATAATCTATGATGAATATTGAGTTGAAATTCATGATTATTCTAGTTAGGGTTTCAAAAGGATCATGATGGGTTGATTTGAATGATTCTAAATGATTACATCCTATCCGGTGTGTGCATGATATATATGAATTTCATGTTTATGAGTATTTAGGCATGCAAATCCTATGTTTTGAACCTACCCTATATGAAGAGGATGTTTTGTGAAAGAAAGAAGTTGCAATTCATGCTATATAAGAATATGAAGGTCCTAAATGTTAAGAGATCATTTATGTTATGTCTTTGTGAGAATACTATGAAATGTTGTGTAAGATCATGAATCCCTTCCTTTATATGTCATGAGTATTATAAATGATGAGGGTCACCAAGTATGCTAGGAAACCCATTGAAATTATAAGAAAGCTATGCATTATTGAAAGGTCTTCTTTATGATGTCATGGTGTACAAATGTATGCCTGTCATGGCTATTCTCTTGTCTATATATTATTTGGGACTAGACTCATTGGATTCAAGAATGAATGAAAGAAAGAAATGTGCTCCCCTATCTAGCTATCATCATGAGATTGTGATAGCTCGTTAGTAGAGGGATATGAGATGATGAGTCAATAGTAAAGGCTTAGCCAAGACGTAGGAGTTATCCATATGATGATTCATGTTCTAAATGTTTATGGGATGGGCTATTACAATTCCTATCACGACCCAAACCTAGTCCTAGGCGTCACACAGCACAAGGGGAACCTGAAGGGAGCCCAAGTAAGCCTTATAGAATATCATTACACATCCTTGGTCACGAAAGCAATAAATCAAGCATCAAGATATAATAAAGTGGGACAAATTGGTCTAAGGGAAAGCACTTTCATACCATATACATCAAGAACAATAGAGTTAAGGCTCTCAGCATAGATACATAACATGTCCAACAAACACCTCTAATACACAGATAAAAGCGGGGGCCAAGACAAAGGAATCGGGCTCACCCTCATATTCAAAATAGACAATAAAGAATAATGTCCTAGTACATAATAAGAGCAACATACACTAAAGTCCCCAAAGTGGAGGATTCACCAACTAGCTTGAATAATATTGAACTAGCCACGTGGAGGAGGAGGATCAACTTGGGCACCGGTTCCTACATGTTGAGATCATGTAGGCATAGAGTATGTGTTAGTACGTTTGAATGTACTAAGTATGTAGGATGCAATGCATCAAGAGATAAATGACATAATCAAAATGCATAACAATGGGCAATAGACATCATATAACAATATGGCATGTATGATCAATGCTCAAGTAAAACATACTTAAATAACTCATGCTCGTATAGGATATCATATGTGCAGAATAGAGCAAGCCAGATTTCCAAGGTACAACCCCTTGGTAAGTTAATTATGATACCCCTTGGTAGGTTATATATAATCTCATTTCATCATCATATAGTCGATCATATCATATCTCATACTTTGGACCTTCAATTCCTCAAGAAGCTACATCCGAACATTTTATCAAACACTAAGAGGATGTTTAATACTAGTATAAAACCATAAAATATAGAGATGAAATCACGCCAGAAAATTCATTGTAAAACCATCAATCAGCACCTTGCAACACACTCAAGCAATATACATCAAAACCCCTTCTCAAATCTTACTATAGATTAAAATTTATAGATCAATCCATAGCAAGCAGTCAAAATTTCATATAGCTTTAACATAGTTTGCAGTGAATTTTATAATAATCAAGACTCATTTGTAAATCAACTTTAAATCATGCAATCTGAATAAAAGGAGGCTTGTGTATTATAGGTGAAAGAAACCCATATGCCTTAGCTTAGAGATGATTTTGGTGAAGATTGGAACTGGAGACTTGAAGCTTGAAAAAGAACCTTGAAGGAGTACATTAGCTTGGGATAAGGGTTTTGGGACTCGAATTTGGGGAGTGAAAATATGGCTAAGTACTTGAGTGAGTATTGGGAAATGTTTTGGGTAATATGATGGTGAAATTAGCAAAATATAGGTTAAAACACACTTAGGTCCAAGACATAGAAGTCTTGGACTAAACTAAAAAAAAACCTGTCCCAAAATAAGCTGAGGCACGTCGTGGAGGCGACACGAAAACCTCGCTGGAAATTGCACCATGGGATTTTCGAATTTTGATATGGTTGCTCTAAAATTGGGATTAGACCTATTTTCCCTTAATTTTGACCCCCTGAACAAGAATATGAAGTCATATTTTTTAAATAACAAATGGATTTTGAGATATATGGAATTTAAAATTTTGAACATTTCCAAGGCATGTTTTCGGGCACTTTTTGGGATCGTTTCAATATCTCCACCTTGGGAACATTTGTCCCCAAATGTAAAAGAGATGTACAAGACAAGAGTCATCATAAACAAATTAGCCCCAATAAGAATTCAACATCACATTTAACATAGCATTTTCAAAATCTCAACATATGTGTAAAATCATCATAACTTGCCAACTTAAACATGAATGCATATGAATGACATAGGGGCCGAAACATAAGACTTTTAGTCACATATGTAAATTAGAGTTAGTACCTTAGTCTTGAGTGGAGTGGAAAAGATAAGGATACTGCTTTTGCATGTCCTTTTCGGCCTCCCAAGTAGCACTTTTGATTTGTTGGTTCCTCCAAAGGACCTTAATGGATGTTACCTCCTTGTTCCTCAATCTCTTCACCTGCCTATCTAAGATCTAAACTGGAGTCTCCTCATAAGTCAAGTTATCCTCAACGACACCCATAACTTCAAGAGGCACAATAGCATTAGGATCACCAACACATTTTCTCAACATAGAGACATGTAACACTTGGTGAACCAAATTCATTTCACAAGGAAACTTCAACTCATAAGATACCTTGCCAACCCTCTTCACGACCTCATAAAGACCAGCATATCTTGGAATCAACTTCCCATTTTTACCAAGACAGACCACTCCTTTCATTGGAGAAACCTTCAAATAAACTCAATCACCCATTCTGAATTCAAGGTCTCTTCTTCTCACATCGGCATAGGATTTTTTGACGACTTTGGGCTCTTTTAAACCTTTACCTAATCATCCTCACCTTCTCAAGAGACTCTATAACCAGATCCTGCTCCATTAAATCCACCTCTCCAACCTCAAAAAACCCAACCGGTGATCTACTACGTCGCCCCAAAGAGCCTCAAAAGGAGCCATACTAATGCTAGAGTGATAACTATTTTTGTATGCAAACTCAATAAAAGGAATATGGTCACCCAAACTACCCCTCAACTCTAATACACATGCCCTAAGCATATCTTCAAGGGCTTGAATGGTCCTTTTGGCTTGGCTATCAGTTTGGGCGTGAAAGGTCGTACTAAGGTGAACTTTTGTACCACCCTTTGAAAAGACATCCTAAAGTGTGAAGTAAATTATTAACCACAGTCTGATATGCTGAACAAACGAATCCCATGTAACCTTACTAACTCATGGATGTACAAACTCACATACTCTTCAGCCCTATATATGGTCTTAACCGGTAGAAAGTGAGTCGATTTCATCATCCTATCAACCACTACCCATATAGAATCAAAACCTTTTCTCGTCTTAGGCAACCCAACCATAAAATCCATATTAATCATCTCCCACTTCTAAGTGGGAATCACTATGTCTTGGTGTAGGCCACCCTGAACTTTGATGTTTGACTTTGACTTGTTGATAACTATTGCAACCAAAAATGAACTTGGCAATGTCCCTCTTCAGGCCTCCCCACCAATGCATATCCCCCAAGTCTCTATACATTTTGGTGGAACCGAGGTGAATAGAATAAGAAGAATTATGGTCCTCATCAAGGATTTCTCTCTCAAACCATCAACACAAGGCACACACAACCTAACTTAGTACCCAAGGGCACCATATCTCCCTTGGAGAAAACACCTACTTTTCTATCTTTCACCAAGGTCTTCAATTCAAGCAAGGATGAGTCAAGATCTTGTTTTCTTATTTCCCCATCAACCAAATAAGACTTAGACCCATCAACAACCACAAAACTATTATCACCAACCTCTTCCAACCTAATCCCCAATCTAGCTAACTAACGGATCTCTCTAGCTTCCTCTTTGTCCCCATCATCAATATGAGCTAGGCTACCTATAGACACCCTACTCAAAGCATCCACCATATTTGCCTTACTCGAATGATAGTACACACTCATATCATAGTCTTTGAGAAGTTCTAACTATCTTCTTTGCCTCAAGTTGAGATATTTTTTGAGTAAAGACATATTAGAGACTCCTGTGATCAGTGAACATATCCATATGCATCCCATACAAGTTGTGATGCCAAATCTTTAATGCAAGCACCACGGTGGCTAATCAAATACTATCAGTAGGGTAATTCCCTTCATGATCTTTGAGATGCCTAGAGGCATAGGCTATGACCTTACCATTTTGCGTTAGCACACAACCCAACCCAACTCTAGATATATCATAATACACAACAAAACTCACAAAACCATCTGGTAATGACAATATAGGAGTAGACAAAAGTCTATCTTTCACTGATTGGAAACTTCTCTCAAATTCATCGGTCCACACAAACATAACTTTATTTTGAGTCAATTTCGTCATAGGGAAGCAATGGAGGAGAACCCATTTATGAACCTTCTATAGTAACTCACAAGGCCCAAGAAACTTCTAATATTTGATGGGTTCAATGGTCTAGGCCAATTTCTGATCACATTGGTTTTCTTAGGATCTACTTTTACACCATCCCCTGACACCACATGACTCAAGAATGCAACCTCCTTCAATCAAAATTCACACTTGTCATATTTAGCATACAATTTCTCCTCCCACAATCTTTGCAACACCACCCTCAAATGACCCATATGCGCCTCTCTACTATGTGAATAGATCAAGATATCTACAATGAAGACCACAATAAAGGAATCAAGGTAGGTCTGAAGACCCTTTTCATTACATCCATGAAGATATCTAGTTCATTGGTCAACCCAAACAACATCACAACAAACTCATAATGCCCATATCTAGTCTGGAAATCCATCTTGGGAATGTTACACTCCCTCACCCTCACTTGATGGTAACTGGACTAAAGATCAATCTTAAAGAAAAAACTAGCCCTTTGCAATTGATCAAACAAGTCATCAGTTCTTGGAAGAGGATATTTATTCTTTATAGTGACCATATTGAGTTGCCAATAGTCAATACATATTCTAAGTGACCCATCCTTCTTATTTGCAAACAACACTGGTGCACCCCAAGGTGATTGACTAGGTCTAATAAATCCCTTCTCCAAAAACTCTTTCAATTGCTCTTTGAACTTCTTCAACTCCATAGGGACCATATAATAAGGGGGAATGAAGATAGGTTGAGTATTGGGAAGGAGGTCTATGCCAAAGTCTATCTCCCTTTCAGGAGGGACACCAGGAATGTCATTTGGGAAGATATCAAGCAACTCATTTATAATTGGAACTGACTTAATGGAAGGGACTTTGGACTCCACATCTTTAACCCTCATATATGGTAAATACACCCCTTCGAGATCAACTTACGGGCTTTAATGCATCAAATGAATCTATCTTTGACCACTACATCTTGACTTTCCCACTAAAGGACAGGTTTATTAGGAAATTAAAACTTGACCCTATGGGTTCTACAATTGAATCACAGTAGGCATACAACCAATCCATTCAAGAATAACATTAAAATCTACCATGTCTAATTCAGAAAGATCAAGGCAACAACTTATACTAAATACAAATAGGACAACTTCAATAAACTTTCCTAGCAACAATAGAGGCACCAATAGGAGTAGAAACTTTATATGATTCATAGAACAACTTGGAGACAACATGGAACTTTTTAGCAACAAAAGGCGTAACAAAGGAAAGAGTGTCACCCGAATTAATCAAAGCATACACATCAAATTCAAAGATTTACTAGTAACAACATTGGTAATCTCACCAACCCCTTTCCTCCCATATAGAGCATAAAATCGATTGTGCCTTGGGGCACTACCTTAAGGACCATCTCTACCTAATGGAACCACATTTGCACCCCCGACCTTGCCATGGATCCTTGGACAATCTATGTTCTTGTGACCAAGCTCGTCACAAACAAAGCATGCATTGGAACCTTTCAAGAATAGGCCATTGTAAATCTTCCCACATCTAGGACATATATCCATAGGAGCCACACCACCAACACCTTGAGGTCTAGGGAAGTAATTGGCAAACCCCCTATTAGTAGCACAAAAAGGCCCTTGGCCTTGATGAGATCTAACACCCTTTTGGAACATACCCTCAAAACAGTCTCTCTTGGCCTCATTCCCCATTCTCTTCCTCAATTTCTCTTCCTCCATTTGCTCAGCATATTAACCGAGACAAGTCTGTGTCACTATTTAGCATGGCAGACCGGCATTCTTCACTTACTAAGTCAGAGAAACCCATCACAAACTTGTTCATCCTAGATCTAGGATCGGCCACTAAATGAGGAGCATACTTTGAAATTTTATTAAATTTGAGAGCATACTCCCTTACACTCATAGCACTTTATTTTAAATTCATAAACTCCACCAACATAGCTTCCATAAATTCAAGAGGGAAAAAAGACTAAAGAAGACTAATTTGAACTCCTCCCAAAGCACTACATTACCAATCCCCTTCTCACCCTTCCATTGATAATAATATTTGTGCTATCCCTTTGACTTGGTACACCGCTAACTCCCCCTTTTCATTTGGCCTAACACCCATGATATTCAAGATTTTGTAGACCTCATCAATGAACTTTTATGGGTCTTCATCCACCTTTGACCCATAGAAAATAGGAGGGTTCATCCTCAAGAAGCCTCTTACCCTAGCTCCCAAGGTAGTAGAATGAGGGGTTTGGGCCCCTTGATTGACTTGGTTGGCCATATCTTTGGGAAAGCATAGTGAGATTATCCCGGAGCTCACCATCGTTAGGTTGCTCCTCGAGAGTTTGGGCCAATAGTCCTTAAGTGTTTGGCATGATCTAGCATAGCAAAGAACAATTGTTAGGGAAAAAACTTACGAAAACTCTATAGCATGACACAGAATATGAAGAAGAAAGACATTTCCTAAATCACCTCATAGCCTCCTATTCATAGTCATGGCGTGCTTCACAACCATGAATAGAACTCTAATCGTCATGGTATGTTGGACTCCAAGGATCTATCAACCTACTACATTGATACCAAGGTTGTCACAACCCAAACCTAGGGTCTAGGCGCGACATGACGCAAGAGGAACCTGAAGGGACCCCACGCAAGCCTCTTAGAGTATTATTACATAACTTTGGTCACGGAAACAATAAATCAAGCATTGAGAGATAATAAAGTGGGACAATCGAGGCTAAGGGAAAGTACTTTCTTACCATAGACATCAAGAACAATAAAGTCAAGGCTCTCAGCATAGATACATAACATGTCCAACAAACACCTCTAATACATAGATAAGAGCGGGGGCCAAGACAAAGTTACTGGTCTCACCCTCATAGACAAAATAGAAAATAAAGAAGAATGTCTCAATACATAATAATAGAAACATAGACTAAGGTCCCCGAAGTGGAGGACTCACCAACTAGCTTGAGTAGTATCAAACTAGCCACATGGAGGGGGAGGATCAACTTGGGCACCGATTCCTTCATGGTGACATCATGTAGGCATAGAGTATGTATTAGTACGTTTGAATGCACTAAGTATGCAGGATGCAGTGTAACAAAAGATAGATGACATAATCAAAATGCATAACAATAGGTAATAAACATTATATAACAATATGCAATGTATGATCAATGCTTTAGTAAAACATGCTTAAATAACTCATGCTCGCATAGAATATCATATGTGCAGAACAGACCAAACTAGATTTCCAAGGTATAACCCCTTGGTAGGTTAGTGATGATGTTGCCCCATCACTTAGGTGGTGAAGTACTAACCCTTCACTCGGTTGGTGATAATGCCACCCCATCACCTAGGTGGTGAAGTACTAACTCTTCACTCCTTTGGTGATAATGTCGTCCTATCACATAGGTGGAGAACTACTAATCCTTCCCTCAGTTGGTGATAATGTCACCCCATCTCCTAGGTGAGGAAGTACTAACCCTTACCTCAGTTGGTGATAATGTTGTCCTATCACCTAAGTGGGTAAGGACAAACCCTTCCCTCAGTTGAAGAGTACAAACCCCCATCTCGGTTATTCGAGTTCTTAGTACCCCCGGATTGGGTATGGCCTAATGAAACACTTTATATAGAGTATGTCATATACATAAGCTCATTTCATCATCATATAGTCAATTATATCATATCTCGTGCTTGGGACCTTCAACTCCTCAAGAAACCACATTCGGACATTTTATCAAACACTTATAGGGTGTCTAATGCTAGTATAAAACCACGAAATATAGAGATAAAATCATGAAAGAAAATCCATTATAAAACCATCAATCAGCACCTTGTAGAACCCTCAAGTAATATACATCAAAACTACTTCTCAAATCTTATAATAGATCATAGATTTATAGCTCAAAACATAACAAAACAGTCACAATATCACATAGATTTAAATAATGTGTAGTCAATTTCATAATAATCAAGATCTATTTGTAAATCAACTTTAAATCATGTAATTTGAGTAAAAGGAGGCTTGGTATCATGGGTGAAAGGAACCCATGAAAGAAACTCACATACCTTAGCTTAGAGATGAACTTGGTGAAGGTAGGAGATGGAGATATGAAGCTTGAAGAAGAACCTTGAAGGAGAACCATAGCTTGGGTTGAGCGTTTGGGATTTGAATTTTGGAAATGAAAATATGGCTAAGTGTATGAGTGAGTATTGGGAAATGTTTTGCGTAATATGAGGGTGAAATTTGGCCAAGTATAGCTAGAAATATATTTGGGAACACTTAGTCCCAAGACATATTAGCCTTGGACTAAATTAAAAAAAAAAGACAATCCCAAAATAAGCTGAGGCACATCGCGAAGGCGACGCAAAAACCTCACTGGAAATTGTACAATGGGATTTTTAAATTTTGATATGGTTACTTTAAAATCGGGGTTAGATCCTTTTCCCCTAAGTTTGACCTCCTATACAAGAATATGAAGTTGGATTTTTTAAATAACAAATGAACTTTTAGATATATGAAATTTAAAATTCCAGGCATTTTTGAGTCACATTTTAAGGCACTATTTGGGGTCGTTTCAGTGGAATTGACAAGCTCGATTTCAAAGGTACAACCCCTTGGTAGGTTAGTGATGATGATGCCCTATCACTTAGGTGGTGAAGTACTAACTCTTCACTCGGTTGATGATAATGCCGCCCTATCAACTAGGTGGTGAAGTACTAACCCTTCACTCGGTTGATAAGTAAAAACCCCCATCTCGATTATCCATGTTCTTAGACCCCCGTATTGGGAATGGACTAACACAATACTTTATATAGAGTATCTCATATACATAAGCTCATTTCATCATTATATAGCCAATCATATCACATCTCATTCTTTGGACCTTCAACTCCTCAAGAACCACATCCGAACATTTTATCAAACAGTTCGAGAGTATTTAATGCTAGTGTAAAACCATGAAATATAGAAATGAAATCATGCAAGAAAATCCATTATAAAACCATCAATCAATACCTTGCAATAACCTCAAGCAATATACAAAAAAAAACCTTCTCCAATCTTACAATAGATAAAAGATTTATAGCTCAAAACATAGCAAAATAGTCATATTTTCACATAGTTTTAACATAGTGTGTAGTCGATTTCAGAATAATGAAGACCCATTTGTAAATCAACTTTAAATCATGCAATCTGAGTAAAAAGAGGCTTGGGTATCATGGGTGAAAGAAACCCACATACCTTAGCTTAGAGATGAACTTGGTGAAGATTGGAGCTGGAGAGTTGAAGCTTGAAGAAGAACCTTGAAGGAGAACCTTAGCTTGGGAAGAGGGTTTGGGGCTTGAATTTGGGGAGTGAAAATATGGCTAAGTGTTTGAGTGAGTATTGGAAAATGTATTGGGTAATATGAGGGTGAAATTTGGCTACATATAGGTAAAAACATGTTTGCAAACACTTTGGCCCAAGACATAGAAGTCTTGGACCAAACTAAGAAAAAAAGAACAATCCCAAAATTAGCTGAGGCGCATCGTGGAGGCGACGTGGAACCATCACTAGAAATTGCACCATGGGATTTTTGAATTTTGATACGGTTGATATAAAATATGGGTTAGACCCTTTTGCCCCTAATTTTGACCCTTAGAAAAAGAATATGGACTCAAATTTTTGAAATAACAAAAAAATTATGAGATATATGGAATTTAAAATTTTGGGCATTTTTTAGGCACGTTTTTGGGAACTTTTTGGGATCATTTTACTTCTCGTCAATTGTTTAAAAAGCTTATGGGATGGGTTAGTGAAATATCTCTCCATGAATGGATCCATGATTCATACTTATGATTATTCCATGAAAGTTTTACTTAGCACTGATTGGACCTTGGGATGACTATGGAATCTCCCCGTCAGAAGATGCATAAGACTGTTAGTGTAATGACACCAAAAAGTTCCCAATAATGTGTCACGACCCAAGCGGTCTAGATATGACAAAGTGAATGGGGAACCCGAAGGAACCCTAATCAAGCCTCTTAACTTTTCATTACACATCATCGGTTGCGGAAGCATATAAAAGACATAAAGTAAGCATGAGGGGCAAAGGGACTAAGGGATAGCTTGTAAAATATCATCATTAAGGGACAAAGATTCATATCTCATACCATAGCTACATAACTTGTCGAACAAACACCTCTAAATATATAAATTAAGTAGGGGCCAAGACAAAGTAACCGTGCTCACCATAATAGTAAAAATAGGACATAACATAGATTGTCTCGATACAAAGCAAGAGGAAAACATAGACCTAGGTCCATAAAATTGAGGACTCATCAACTAACTTGAAATGGCACTGACTAGCCACGTGGAGGAGGAGGAGGATCAACTTGGGCTACGGTTCCTACACGGTGATATCATGTAGGCAAGAGTATGTGTTAATACATTTGAATGTACTAGGTATGTGAGATGCAACGCAACAAGAAATAGACATCATAATCAAAATGCATAACAATAGGCAATAGGCATATTATAAAAAGATAGCATGTATGATCAATGCTAGAGAAAATCATGCTTAAATAAATCATGCTCATATAAGATATCATATGTGAAGAATAGATCAAGCTAGATTTCCAAAGTATAAATACATTGGTAGGTTAGTGATGATAGCACCCTTACCCTAGTGTGTGAGGTATAAACCCCTCAACAAGGTTAGTGATGATAGCACCCATCACCCTAGTGTATGAGTTATTAACCCTGCATCAAGGTTACTGATGATAGAACTCATCACCCTAGTGTATGAGGTATTAACCCCTTATCAAGGTTAATGATGATAGCACCCATTACCCTAGTGGTTGAACTATTAACCCCTCAACTAGGTTAGTGATGATAGCACCCATCATCTTAGTGGTTGAGATATTGAACCCTCAACTAGTCTTCTGGGTTGAGAATATTCTAATACAATACTTTATATAGAATTCATCATGTACATAAGATTATTTTATCATCATATAGTCATTCATATCATATCTTAAGCTTTGGACCTTCAATTCCACAAGAAACTCTAGTCGGACATTTTATCAAACACTGGGGGGGTGTAATGGGGGTAATAGACCATGCAATTTAGAGATGAAAACATACAAGAAAATTTGTTCTAAAACCATCCATCAACACCTTGCAACACCCCCAAGACATTCAAATTAAATCCCCTCATCATATCCAATATTACGTCCAAGATTTAGAGCCCAAAACATGCTAAAACAACCATACTTTCATGAATTAGAATCATTGTGCAATAAATTTTTTAATATACAAGAACCACATGTAAAATAAACTTTAGATCATGCAATATTAGTAAAAAGGAATCTTAGGCACCATAGGTGAAAGGACCCAATGGTTCAACACCACATACCTTAGCTTTAGAGAAGTTCTTGGTGAAGATTAAGATGGAGGCTTGAACCTTGAAGAGAATTCTTAGTTCTGAATGAGGGTTTTGAGTCCTGAATTTTGGAGTGAAAATATGCTAAGTGTTTTAGTGAGTGTTGGGAAATGTTTTGGGGAATATGAGGGTGAAATTTGGCTAAGTATAGGTAAAATCAAGTTTGGGAAAACTTGGGTCCAACACTTAGAAAAATTTGGACAAATAAAAAAAATACACTAAAGTGAAAGACTATCGCGTCGTGCCAAGGACGTGCAGTGCTCACTGGAAATCGTCACTTAAAATTTTATAATTGCTAATCTTTTGCTTTTAAATCAAGGGTAGATCCTTATCACCTAATTTTGACCCCCTGATCACAAATATGAAGTCAAATTATTAAAATATTAAATGAATTTTGAGATATATAGAATTACAATTTTAGGCATTCCTAGGTACATTTTTGGGCAATTTTTAGGTTTATTTCAAAATGTGCTCTAGAAGTGCCCAGAATCATAATTTCCATATATCTCAAAATCTATGCGTGATATTAAAAATTTGACTTCATAGTCTTGTTCAAGGCATCTAATAGAGTGGGAAAAGGGTCTAACCCTGATTTTAGAGTGAACGAATCATAATTTCAATGTTCAATATGTCAAATTCCAGTGACATAGTCGCGTCATTGATACGACATGCCAGTACCTTATTTTGGTGCCAGTTTTCAAGTTCAGTCAAGACTTTTGGGTCTTGGGCCTAATCCTTCCCATGGATGAAAATAGCAATATTTAGCCTTATTTTACCCTCATATAATCCAAGACATTCACAAATACTCTCCTAAACACTTACAAAATATTTCATCTCCTAAATTCAAGTCTCAAAACTCAACCAGATATAAGGGTTTCCTCTCAAGCTTCAAGTCTATATCTCCAATCTTCTTCAAGGGTTCTCCAAGAGCTAAGGTATGTGAGTTTCTTTCATGGGTATCTTTCACCCATGATGACCAAGCTTCCTTTTACCTAAAATTACATGATTTAAAGTTGATTTACTCATGGGTCTTACTTATTATAAATTTCACTGCAAACTATGTTGGGCTTTATGAAATTGTAATTGTTTTAGCATATTTTGAGCTATGGATATTATGAGATTTTGATGTATATGGTTTGAGGGTGTTACCAAGTATTGATTGATGTTTTTATATTGGATTTCCTTGTATGTTTTCACTCTTGAATTGCATGATTTTACACTAACACTACACACCTCGCCAGGTGTTTGATAAAATATTTGGGTCATGATTCTTGAATTTTTGAAGGTCTAATGCTTAGCATATAAGATATATGACTTTATGATGATGAAAGTATGTTATATATGTGTTAATTTCATGATAATCTTCTATAGTGTTACATGTTGACCATAACCTTGTTGAGGGGTTAGTACCTTGACCACTTTGATGGTTAGTGTTAAGTCCATTAACCTTATTCAGGGGTTGGTACCTTGACCAATTTGATGGAGGGTGTTAAGTCCATTAACCTTGTTGAGGGATTGGTACCTTGACCACTTTGATAAAGGGTGTTAAGTCCATTAACATCGTTGAGGGGTTTGGTACCTCGATCACTACCAAGGGGGTGTTAAGCCTTGGATTCTGAGTACTAGTTGCTTGGTCTATGATGATGTTCTCTTCTTTTCTACCTAATATATTATATATAAGCATGTTTACTTCAAGTATATTTCATACATGTTATATTGCTACTATACTATCTATTGATTATTATCATTATGCATTTTGACTATGTTGTCTATCCCTTGTCACATTGCATCCTACATACTTAGTATATTTAAATGCACTAATGCATACTCTATGCCTACATGATGTTACCATGTAAGAACCAAAACTCTATTTGGCCATCCTCCTCCTTCACGTGGCTAGTTCGATTGTCTCTCAAGCTAGTTAGTGAGTCCTCCATTCCTGTGACATTGGTCTATATTTCTTATGCTCTATATTGATACTCTCTTCTTTATTATACTTTGACTATGAGGGTGATCCCGGTTGCTTGTCTTGGCCCCCGCTATGTATCTATGTTTAGAGCTGTGATTGGACAAGTTGAGTATTATGCTTAATCTTTGACTCATCTGTGATATTTAAGTATTACTTCCTCTTTTCTCTCTTGCTCCCTTAGTCCCAATTCCCCTTGTTATATTTGTCTTTTATTCTCATTTTAATTGCTTCTACAAGAAAGAATGTGTAATGATATGCTATGAGGCTTATTTGGGGTTTGCTTCGGGTTCCCCATTCACCGGTCATGTCTAGGCCCTAGGTCTGGGGTGTGACAGTTAGTAGAATCCCATTGTCCTATAACAATGTACCACCATAGGATAGGAGTCACCCACTAGTAGAGGTTGATTACTAGACCAAGCAATAGTAGAGATTGCTCAATAGCAAGGCATTGGTAGATCCACATGGTATTTTAGGAGGTCACCTTGGCAAGTGATCTCCCTCTTTCTCTAGTGTAGGGAAAGCATCGAGACACTGTAGTTAGCTTAAATGGTTTATGGCAGTTAAAGAGTGCTCTGATATATGTTCAAAGTTCTCCTTATGACCTCAAGATATCCTCTTGTGATGATTAATATTACTTCCTTCATAATATGTCCAAAGGTGTTTTAAATCTCCTATGACTCATTGTTTCACATGTTCCAATGGTATTTCTCAAAAAGGTATATGACTATGTCTTCAAGTATGTAAGGTGGTCTTCATTATGATTACTAATTTCTTTCATAATAAAATAGTCTTTTATGTAAAGTGATGTAATTTTCACCCAAGGATATTAATATTTAATTGTTTATAATAACATATGTTCTCCCACTAACCTAAGTCTATGTGTCTCATCATGCATTCAAGTAAAGGTGAGTTCTTTATTTCTCATATGCATTATTTAATGTTCTATGGTGAAAGTAAAATCTTTAATTGATAATCTACATGCATATTCCAAGTTTATATGATTTTCTTATTCACGACTATGCTCATCTATGCATCCTACTAAAGATCTTTCCAAATTTGCCTTTTTAAGTTTAAACTATATTGGCTTGATTATGACTTACTAATGGCTTTATAAATGTATAATTTTAACATGAGACTTAGCATGAATCATCTTATCATTGTTCCTGTGTCATGCATTGCATATCCACAAACTAGTATATTCAAAGTGCTGACGCACACTTCAATGCCTACATGATTTAACCATGTGGGGATCAGCACTCATAGATAGCCTCACGCGGTTACGCAAAAGAAGTTGGTGAATTCTCTAGTTCAAGGATGACAACCTAGCTTTATTTCTAGGTTGATGTATTAAGATATTTTAGTTTTGGGTTGTATAATTCCTCTTGCTATCATTATATTTGAGGGTGAGCTTGAACATGTCATAGCCCGCGCCAAGTTGTGTTAGAGGTATTGTTGGTCATATCAGATTTATATTTCTAGATGGTTTACTTTTAAGTTATGTACCTTAGCTCCATTTTCTCTAGTTTTCTATTTCATCTTAGCATTTTATGAGTATGAATGCTTAAGATATATAAGATAGCTTGGGTGAGGTACCTTTGGGTGTCTCATTCTCTGTGTGATGACTAGGCCCCTAGATCGGGTTGTTACACATACACCATTCAAAACATAATTAGCCTCATGTTAAGAATTTAACAACAAAAAATCATAAGAAAAGAGTGAGAAATAAGTGTCAGTTATACGCTTATCTGGTATACTTCTCCACACTCATGCCACCTTGCCTCAAATTCAAGAACTCTATCACTTTATCTTCTCTTAGTTCAAGGGGGAAGAAATGTTCAACGAAAGTGATCTTAAATATCTCCCAATCAATAGAACCTTCTTCAACTCTTTTGGACTTTCATTATGTGAACCGAACTTGAGCAACTCCCTTAAGTTTTTAACCCACCAATTTGGCCTTCTCCTCGGAAGATACCCCTATGATCTCCACCACCTTGCAAACCCTATCTATAAAATTTTGTTGATCCTCATCCAGGTTGGAACTATAAAACTCCGGGGAGTTCATTCTAGCAAAAGCTCTTATCCTAAAAGCTGGATAAGGAGTCTTTGGAGAAGCAGCAACTTGAGCTAACATAGTAATCGCATCCCCAAACTCATCATTGGTAACTTAGTCAACATAAGGACCTTGAGGATCTAGAGAACTTATTCCTCATTAGCATCAACCCCCATAGACAATGGAGCATGTTGTGGAGGTATTTTCTGAAAATGCCAAATGACAAGCATTGGGGAATGAGAGCCTTAAAGGCATGACATAGATCACCAAAGAAGCAAAGATTTCCTAAACATCTCATAGCCTCTCGCTCATGGATGTGGTGCACTTTACACCTATGAACAAGTCTGTACTGGATGCGACATATTGAACTCCCTAGTATACTTTCAAACCTTGTGCTCTGATACCAAGTATCTCACAATCCAAACCTAGGGCCTAGACATGATACGACAATTGTGACACCCAAAGGTACCCCATCCAAGCCTTTTTTTCATATCATTAGCATAAATAGGAAAAAGTAAGAAATTCATAAAAGAGAAAGAAAGCAAAACATAATAGCATAAGAGTCAAATGTTTCCCTTAGGGGAATTACATCAACCATGGTCCAATACATGCCTCTACATAAAGATCTTAATGGGGTCTAGCACATAGCTCACCCTCAAGATGTAATATCAAGAGAAGTTATAAAGTCTCAATTATAAGGAAAACATCATATGAAATAGCTTGTTCCTGAATCTTGGGAACTCGCCAACAAGTCTTCAAAGCTCAAATCTAAGTCTAGCCACAAAATGGAGGAATAGTCTCATCATTGCCCATTCTTACATGGTTAGATTATGTAGAAAAAAGTATGCATTAGTATGTTGAATGTACCAAGCATGTAAGTATGCCATGCATCAAGGAACATCATAACATAACGTCAATATGCATAATCATAACAATAGAATAAGGACACAATATGTATGAGCAATGCATGTTTAAGATTATGAGAAGAAGCATCTTTAAAACATTTCATAATACTAGCATACAAATGCGGGAATAAGACCATAACTGACAATAAGACCATGCAGATTATTACATGG
>JAOTQJ010151990.1:0-31362 GCA_025642045.1 Solanum sejunctum
AAGGGATATACATGTATATATATAGGCACACTTGGTACACTTGTGCCAATCAATAAATCCCACACACCTTGACCCCATAACAAACTTTATTCTTAAGGATCAAACTTAGGTGAAATATTACATTCGGTCCCAAACTTTATTAAATCGAACCAATTAAGGACTTTTGGGGTTTAAATTACGTTATGGGTCCTAACATGTCCGGATGTGATTTCTTGAGGAATTGAAGATACAAAGCATTAGATATGATATGATTGGTGCTATCATGATGAAATGAGCTTATTCATATAATATAATCAATATAAAGTGTTGCATTAGACCATGCCAGGTTCGAGGGGACTAAGAGCCCGGATAGCCTAGTTGAGGGGGTAGAATTAGGATCTGGACAACATGCGTATTTAGCTGCTTATATTAGAGACACATACTGTCATTTGGCTCTGATACTAGCATAGTAATCTTTTTAAAATGAATAACAAAAATGTTTTAAACAGTGTGAACTTATCTTCTAGGGCAACTCAGATTGCCTTAATTGAAAGTACTTTGGAAAACTGGAGTATTCCAGAAGAACCTTTTCAAAAATCTATCAGTTAGGTAATTTTTCTTCTGTTAAAAAACATAACATCAGGACCTGTGAGTCTACTGTTACTATTAATAATTCTTTAGAAATTATAAAACTATTAAATGAACAAGACATAGTCAGATATAGATCTTAGTTTAATTATTTGCATATTGGACTTGTTCAAGTTGTTGTTAACCCAATTTTTCGAAAAGAACTTAATATTCAAGTTGTGCTTTATTGCGTGA
This sequence comes from Solanum sejunctum, assembly GCA_025642045.1. Taxonomy (NCBI): domain Eukaryota; kingdom Viridiplantae; phylum Streptophyta; class Magnoliopsida; order Solanales; family Solanaceae; genus Solanum; species Solanum sejunctum. The sequence continues at coordinate 802 of JAOTQJ010151990.1, forward strand.
TGCAAGATTTTTGAATTTTGATGATTCTCTGTTAGGAGCATTTGAAAGTAACTTAGTTGATGGCCTGTTTACTTTAATTGCGACCCTAGAATCTCTATGGATATTAATGATCCAAATGTTATGGATACTTTAACTCTAAATATTAAGACAAAAAATATGAACAACAAATCCAAAACTAGAGAGTTAGCTGTTATTTACCGAGTCTACTACAGACTCATGGGAACCACTCTAGCTCCGAAGGCTAGAATTGAGAGTGTAAAAGGCGTTGCAATGCTTATGGAAGCAAACCATGATCATAGTATTGTATTTGTTCCCTGGCTATGCTAATGAGATTGTTACTGCCTCACCTTTTAAATTAAAGAGTGAAAAACCTAATCTTACTACCTTAAACAAGGATTTGGATAAAGTTATTGAGCAAAATAACTATACCAATCGACTTTTGTACACTTTTCTCAACAACATGAAGAAACCAAGGCAAAATTGGTTTTCTCTGATCCTATTCCTATTCCTTCCAGATCCAGTACTATTCTTGGTACATTTGAGCCTAACCCTATCTTCAAACCCCTTGAATTTTAAATGATAGATTTCCTAAACTTAGTGATGATTTTATAGTTTCTGGAAAACTTCTTGACCAAATTAATGAGCATTGACCCATTTTAGTATTTTTGATAAATCAGATAAAGAAAAGGAGAAAGAAAGTGTTCAGACTCTGACTGAAGACACCCTTTCCAAATTGTCGCAATACCGATATCATACTCAAAAAAATTATTACAGCCAACCCTCTTTCCTAGACATCTAGTTTGAGGAAAACTCGGATCTTTCCTCTTCCTTTTTTACTAGCAGTGATCTCACTGAATGGAATATTGATGGACTGGCCGAACACCAAATCTACAATAAACTCCATGAAATGGGTGTTACAAGAACTGCCTACAAAGTCAGGGGTTCTTCTGATAAAGAGGCAACAACCTTAATTATCGCAGGGTTCACTGGTGTATGCTCAGAAATTGGTGGGATAATTATTTCACTGATAGTCTAAAAAATAATATCTTTGATGCAACAACTATTTTTACCACCATAAAAGTTTAAGGTGGCAAAAAACTACTTTTCATGAACCCAAAGAGGATGCCTATGCTACCCTGCTCTACCACATTACTAAACATTTCGTAGGTGAACCCAAACTCTTTCAAGATAGGAGTCTTGAAATCCTTAACAACTTGTCTTACCCTAAATTGATTGAATTTAGGTGGTACAAAGATAATTTCCTTGCAAAGGTCATGATTAGGCCAGACTATGATAATGACTTCTAGAAAGAAAGATTCATTAGTGGTTTAGCCCCTCTGTTCGCAGATAAGGTTAGAACCAAAATTCGTGATAGATGCGAAGGCAAAATCCCTTACAGTCAGATGACCTATGGGGACGTTGCTAGTTTTATCAACACGGTAGGCTTAGAGCTCCGCACTGACCTGAATCTTAAGAGTGAACTAAAAAAGGATTGATTGACCTCCAAAGCTAAATTAGGAAGTTTTTTTCATGACTTTGGTTTTACCACACTAGAATCTTCTCCTTCCAAGGTTGCAAAGAAATTGGGTAGGAAATCCTCTCATAAGTCTAGAAGAACTAGAACTAGTACTTCCAATGACAAACTTGACAAAACTAGGAAGAAATTTAAGAAGCGTCGGCCTTCCAATAAGGAGTGTGTTTGTTGGAACTGTGGAAAATCTGGTCATAGAGCCAACCAGTGTAAGTCTTCCCAAAAGAAGAAAAAAATCAACTTCTTAGGTATGGATAATGATACTGAATAGAAACTCTTTTCTATCCATCAGTATAGTGATTCTTCTTCGGACTACTCTTCTTCAGACGAATATAGCGATGAAGAAAATATCAATGTTTCTTATGAGACTGATGATAGTCAATCTGTTCAAGAATGCTCTTGTGAAGGTGTTTTTTATGATAGCGCGAAGAACACTATTCAGGCTATTACTGAGGATTCTAAAAAAGTTTCTTTGATATCATTAACCATATCAAAGATGAAGAGTCTCGTGCCAAATATCTTCTCGAGCTGAAAATGTTCATTCTCAATTCCCAAGAAGAAACCTTCTAGGTTTGTTGAGCCTTTTAACAAGACGAATGTTTTGTCTAGGCTTGATAAACATTCTGAACCCTCAATCTCTGACTTACAAGAAGAAAAGAACTCTCTTAAGCAAGAAATTAGGAATATCAAATCTAGACTCAAAAAGATTGAGGTAGTTGCTCTCACTAACTAGGTCCTTCTAGATGTCTCCTCTCAAAATGATAAGGGAAAATCTATTTCTTTTCCTGATTTTGGTCATCCTATGGAACCTGACTTTCCAGGAGAACATACAGAATTTGAACCCCTTCAGGAACCTCATCCTGTTATTCTTACCATCAAATCCTAAGTCAGCATATACCCATTAAATTGGTTGTTGCTAAAAACTTAGTCCTCAACAAGATTGTATTTCTTGACAGTGGAGCTGATCACAATTGTATTGTGAAAGGCCTCATCCTGTTGATGTATTTAGAAAAAAGTACTACTCATTTGTATTTTGCGATAGGAGAACAGATGAAGATTAACTACAAATTGTCTAAAGCTCATAGTTACAATAATAATATTTGCTTTACGAATAATTTTGTTACTACTAAAAATATTAATAAAGATATTATTCTTGGATTACCTTTCATTAATCAGTTGAAACCTTATACTGATGATTTTGATGGTATTCATGCTTGTATCGTTGATCGAAAGGTTTTCTTCCCCTTTATTAAATTCCTTTCTCCAGAAGAAAGTTCATTTTTGAAAAATAAAACTATTTTTAAAATTAATCGCCTTTCTCACCATATCTCTTTCTTAAAGGAAGAAGTCAAAATTGAAAAAATCAAGCAAATTTTTAAAACTCCAGGAATGGTCACTAAGATTGAATCCCTTCAAAAAACTTTTGAAAATGAAATTTGCTCTGATTTACCTACAGCTTTTTGGGAAAGAAAGGAACATTTTGTAAAACTTCCTTACATTCCTGGTTTTGATGAAAAGGATATCCCTACCAAGGTGAGACCTATTCAGATGAATCAAGAAATGATGGAATTTTGTAAAAAGAAAATTGATCATTTGTTAAAAAATGGTATTATTCAACCCTCTAACTCACCCTGGAGTTGTTCTGCATTTTATGTTAATAATAGTGTAAAAAAACAAAGAGGTGCACCTCGGTTAGTAATTAATTACAAACCTTTGAATTCTGTTTTAAAATGGATAAGACGTCCGATTCCTAATAAAAGGGATCTTTTAAAATGAACCTATAAAGCTAACCTCTATAGCAAGTTTGATATGAAATCGGATTTTTGGCAAATTAAAATTTTTGAGTATGATAAATATAAGACTCCATTAAATGTACTTTTTGGACATTATAAATGGAATGTTATGCCTTTTGGTTTGAAAAATGAGCCTTCTGAATTTCAAAATATTATGAATAGAATTTTCAATCCTTACAGTTATCTGTCAATTGTTTATATTGATGATGTGCTTATCTTTTCTGAGGACATTGATTCTCATTTTAAACATTTGAATACCTTCTTTCAAGTTGTTAAATGAAATGGTCTTGTTGTGAGTGCGAAAAAGATTAAGCTTTTTTCAGACCTCAATTAGATTTTTAGGTCATGACTTGTACCAACATTAATCAAGATTAAATTTATCATATCTAAAAAATAAATGCAATAAATAGATATCAACATAAACCTAATCATGCACAAAATTTATGAAGTAGTAAGGGATAAACGTGATGTCACCACTCAAGCCTAGATCCAAGACGTGACACGGCAAATACGAACCTAAACAAGGCTCTTAGCATACCATACACATATCCTTGGTTGTGCAAGCATAAGTAAACAACAAGAAGAGATAATGAAAAGGGGAAAGCGGGACTACGAGAAGTCTTTAATAGAATAAATCATAGAAGAGTCAAAGCTCAAGCATAATTACATTTTTTGGCCAACACAACCTCTAACATAGATTGGACAGGGGCCAAGACAGTATTTGGGCTCACCCTTGTAGTATCAAAGTTGAACATAAAGAGATAACAACAGTAAGACAGCAAAGCTAGTGTTCGGGAATTTGATGACTCACCAAAAGCTTATCTTCAAGATGTCAAAACTAGCCATGAGTAGGATGAACGTGAGGTCCTCTAGTTCCCTATAGTAACATCATGTAGGCATAGAGTAGGTGTTAGTATATATGAATGTACTAAGTATGTAGGATGCAATGCAACAAGACATAGGCAACATAGGCAAGATGCATAATCATAACTAAGGGATAGTATATGAGCAACATAGCATGCATGATCAATGCTTAAAGTAAAACATGCTAGTAGATCATATAGCTTGCAAATATACATACATGCATATGAAAAGAACATACCACATAGTCCAAGCATACTATTACTAAAACTTAAAGGCATGCCATCCACTTGGAAGGTGATTGAGGTATATAAGGCCGTACGGGTATACCACTCCCCGACAAGGTGATTTATATTTGGCACCCACTTAACAAGTTGATAGAATAAATCATAGAAGAGTCAAAGCTCTTGCATAATTACATCACTTGTCCAACAACATCTCTGACATAGATTGAGCAGGGGCCAAGACACTTTTCGGGCTCACCTTTTTAGTATCAACGTTCAACATAAAGACATAACCAAAGTAAGAGAGAAAATCTAGTGTCCTTGAACTTGAGGTATCACCAAAAGCTTATCATCAAGATGTCAAAACTAGTCACGAGGAGGATAATAGTGAGGTACTTTGGTTCCTATGTGGTAACATCATGTAGGCATAGAGTATATAATAGTATGTTTGAATATCGTAAGTATGTAGGAAGCAATGCAACAACACATAGGCAACATAGACAAGATGCATAATCATAAGCAAGGGATAGTATAATAGCAACATGGCATGCATGATTAATGCTTGAAGTAAAATATGATTGTAAATCATATAGCTTGCAAATATCGTTATAGGCTTAGGACGAGATCATACCACATATTCCAAGCATACCATTACTAAATCTCCAATGCATACCCCCCCTTGGAATGTGATTGAGGTACATACCCCTCAAAATGGTAGTACAAGTATACCATCCCCCAATAATGTGATTGAGACTTGACACCCTCTCAACAAAGTTATTGAGGCTTGTCACCTCTCTCAAGAAGCTAATCGGGTATAATACACCCTTGATAAGGCGATTGAGGCATGACTCCACCTTTATATGGTGAATGAGACATGGCACCCTCTCAACAAGGTGATTGAGGAATGGTACCCCCTCAACAAGGTGAGACCAACATGCAACACCACAGACACTTATCATGAATTCATCATATATACATGCATTTCTTTCATCATCATAAAGTCACTTGACTCATAAGCCATACAATAGACCATCAATGGTTCAAGAATCCTTAACAAGACATCTTATCAAACACTTGGCAAGTGTATAATGCTAGTTTAAAATAATGTAATTCAAGAGTGAAATCGTGTGAGAAAAATCTATGTAAAAGAACCCACCAACACTTGGTAACACCCTTATGAAAGATACATCACGATCCCTCATCAAATCACCTAATAGATCAAAGTTTCATAGCTCAAAACATGCATAGTTAATCAATAATTCATAAAAACCCAACATCATTTATAGTCATAATCCATAATAGATAGTACCCATGAGTAATACAACTGAAGACATACAATTTACATAAAAGGAGGGTTGGGCACCATAGGTGAAAGGTTCTAATAGTTGAAATCCTCATACCTTAAATTTGGACATTTTCTTGATGAACATATGAATTAGAAATTGATGCTTGAGTGAAGTTCTTGAGATTCAGAATGAGTTTGGAACACTTAAATTTGGATGAAATATTTGGCTAGGTGTTAGAGAGGGTTTTGGGGAATGTCTTGAATGATATGGAGTTGAAAAATGATTAAGTATAGGTGTTTCTACACATAAGAAGGCTTAAGCCCAATACGCCAATGCCTTGGACCGAAATTAAAAAATTGACCACAAATACACTGGTCCGCGCCCTAGCCACGTCGAACCAGGGTCGCGGACCCTAACTTTTTTGCGCAAACTTGGAAAAATTAAATTTAGCTACTGTCATTCAAAAATCAGGATTATGCCTATATCCCACTAATTTTTCCCCTTGATCAATAATATGAAGTGAAACTTTTGATATCACGCACGAATTGGGAGATATATGGAGATTACATTTATGAGCATTTCCGAGGCACATTTTCAGGCATTATTGGGGTCGCTTCACATGCAAACACGTTCATAGAGATTAGTCTATGCTATATTAAAAGCATGAAAGCCCTTAGAAATATTGTTTAAAATCTTTGTCCTTCATTAAAAGATTGCTCTTTAAATGTAAGGACCCGGACTTTCTATGAGCGTAATGGTAATCAAAAATTTGGTTTCAAAAAGTTGTGAACCAAGGTGACACCTTGTAGATGCCTCAACAGGCTGTCTGACCCCTATATGTGACTGTTAAATCAATTTATACTCCATTATTCTTCATTCTTATTTGAAACACTTAGCTTCTCATTCTCTCGTTCAAATGCTTTTCGAATCCTCTGTTTGAGCTCTAATCGGAGGATTCCTATGGAACCTTCAAGCCTAAGCTAAGTTCAATTTATGTGCTCAATTCAAGCTTATTAATGTTGTTTTAAGGCCATCATGCATCTCCTACATCAAACCATGTTCAAAGGAATTCCATAGGCTAAGCTTTTCATAAGAACCAATAGAAGGGTCAATTTTAAATGGCCATGTTTCTTAGCACAAAATGAACTGGGTGTCCCATAAGCTATCAAACTGAACCTCTTTTAATTATATTTCCAATGCATTAAGTTTAATCTAATTATGAGTTTGTATCTAGAAGTTATGCCAATTTTCGTAGAACTAGTTTGTGTAGGGGTCTATGCGAATTTTTAAATTTATTGTCATTAATGACCCTTACATAATTTTGGATTATTCTAAGGGTATTTTATGACTTTTTCACCTATACTATACCCCTAAATAAGTTGATACTCTTTAATAACAATTCATCCTCATTAGAAAATAGTCATGCTCTAGAATTCAATTTCTAAAATACTCTCCAAGTCTCATATTTAAGATTAAAGCTATGATTCAATTGGTGTTTCAACTTAAAGATAAATTCTCCTCAAATTCCTCTTTCTAAGCAGATGATGTGCTATGCTATGCATATGACTTACTAAACTTGCATTCAATATTAGATGACAAGGGCACCTAATATAGAAAGAGATATAATCAAGAGAATTGTATAATGATATGCCATGAAATCAATGATCCATGAAATGCACAAATGCTCATATATAGTGGGGGTGGACTATAACCGTCAAATCAAACTTGTCATGACCCAAGTCTAGGGCCTAGATGTGACACAATGAATGGAAAACCCAAAGGCACCCCAAACAAGCCTCTAAGCATATCATTCACACATCCTTGGTCGCGGAATAAATTAAAGAACACAAAGAATAAAGGGGCTAATGGAGTCTTTCATATCTTAAAAACATACAGGAGTCAAGAGAGTCAAGGCTTAAAGCATCATTACATAACTTATCCTATCGAACCTCTATGATTAGAATTGAGCGGGGGCAAAGACAGTTTTCCAGGCTCACCCTTTATTGTCAAAGTGCAACCTAAAGAGATAACAAAAATTGAAGAGCAAAGCTAGTTTCCTCAAACATAAGGACTCACCAATTTCCTGTCTTGAAGAGAACCAACTATACACAAAGAGGAGGATGATCTAATGGGCTCCAATTCCTACATGGTAACATAATGTAGGCATAGAGTATGCGCTAGTACGTTTTAATGTACTGAGTATGTAGGATGCAATGGAACAAGAGATAAGAGACATAATTGAAATGCTTAATTAGACAATGAATGAGCATAATAGCAATATGGCATGCATGAATAATGCTTGAAGTAAAACATGCTTATATAAAACATATTATATCTTTAGGAAGAGACCACTTTTATAGACCAAGTAAACTAGTATTTGGACTCCAAGGTATGACCACCCCTTTTGAAGTGATTGAGAAATTTATGCCTCAATTGGTAGATGGCCATACAACCCCCTATCTTAGTGGTCAAGGTATATAACCCTCAACATGGTAGATGAGCATGACCCCCCCCTATCAAAGTGATTGAGGAATATACCCCCCCCCCCCCAAAATTTGTAGATGGGCATACCACCACCACCCATCATAGTGGTTGAGGTATAAAACATCCTTAACTAGGTGTGGTCAGCTTACAATGCTATAGATACCTATCATGAAAACAACTCATATATACATTCTTTTCATCATCATAAAGTCACTTAACTCATATGTCATGCATTTGACCTTCAATGTCTCAAGTTTCCATAATCGGATATATTATCAAACACTTGGTGGGTATGTAATGATAATACAAAATCATGCAATTCAAGAGTGAAATCATGTAAGAAATATCAATGTAAAACCAACCACTAACATTTGGTTATACCATCATGCAAGGTACATCAAAACCCTTCATCCAATCACATAATGGATAATAGATTTGTAGCTCAAAATATGCTTAAATAATCTCATTTTATGAAACCCTAACATAGTTTATAATCAACTTCCTTAGTAAGAGATACCCATAGATAATCTAACTTTAAATAATATAATTTGAGTAAGAAAGAAGATTAAGCACCATGGGTGAAATGACCCGAGTGTTAGAACCCACATACCTTAACTTTTGAGATTTTCTTGATGAAGATTTAATTGAGAATTTAAAGCTTGAATGAAATCCTTGAGATCCAAAATGAGATTGGGACACTAGAATTTGGGTGAAATATTTATCTAAGTTTTTGAGAGAGTTTTGGGGAATGTCTTCTATGATATGGAGTTAAAAAAAGTCTAAGTATAGGTGTTGTTCTGCATAGGAATGCTTAGGACCAAGACCCAAAGGCCTTGGATAGAAATAGGAGAACTGACAGCAAATACATATCTCCACAATGGCTCCTCATCGTAAAGCAAACACGCACCCTTTCTGGAAATAAAATTTTTGAAAAATTTGTTTTTCACTATGGGTCCTCTAAAATTCTGGTTATACCCATTTTCCACTAAGGTTTGCCCCCTGAACAAGAATATGACGTTGAATTTCCGATATCATGCATGGAATTTGAGATATATGGAAATTACAAATTTGGGCATTTTTGAGAAATATTTTCGGGCACTTTTTAGGGCGTTTCAATATCTCCCTCTTGGGAACATTCATCGCAAAATGTCAAAGTAACATATATAAGAGAAGTAATCAAGATACTTTCAGCCAACAGATGAATGCAATAATGCATTTAAACATTATTTCAAAAATCTCAACATAAGTGTAAAAATCATCATGAACATGTCAACATAAACATGAATGCATGCAAATGAAATAAGAGTTGAAACTTAAGACTTGAAATCACATAGGGAACTTAAATTAGTACCTTAGGCTTGAGTAGAATGGAAGAGATAGGGAGATTGCTTTTGCATGTCCCCCTTGGCTTCCCATGTAACACTCTCAACTTGTTGGTTTCTCCAAAGAAACTTGACGGAAGCAACAACCTTGTTCCTCAACCTCTTTACTTTCCTATCCAAAATTTCTATTGGAACCTCTTCATAAGTCAAATTATTTTCAATAACACCTACAATATCTAAAGGCATAATATCATTTGTGTCATCTACACACTTCCTTAACATAGTTATATGGAATATCGGATGAAGCATGTCTATTCGATTAGGCAATTCCAACTCATAGGCCAACTTACCAATCCTCCTCAACACCCTATAAGGAACCATAAATATTGGACTCAATTTACCCTTTTTACCAAAATGAACTACACCTTTCATGGATGAAACCTTCAAATAAACCCAATCATCAACTTAAATTCAAGATCCTTTCTCCTCACATCGGTGTAGGACTTTTGTATACATTGGGTAATTTTTAGTCTCTCTCTTATTATCCTCACTTTATCTAAGGCCTTCATAGAAAAATTCAGACCCAACAAAACCATCTCTCCCACTTCAAACCACCCAACCGGTGATCTACAACGTTTAACAAAGAGAGCCTGAAAAGGAGCCATACCAATACTTGCATAGTAGCTATTATTATAAGCAAACTCAACTAGTGGAAGATGATCATCCCAACTAACCTTAAACACCAAAACACAAGCTCTAAGCATCTCCTTAAGAGTTTGGATAGTTCTCCCAGCTTGGCCATCCTTTGTGGATGAAAGGTCGTACTAAGCTTAACCTTTATACCGAGACCCTTTTGGAAGGACCTACAAAAGTATGAAGTGAATTGAACACCACAATCTAAGATTATAGACAAAGGCACCCCATGCAATCTTACAATTTCATGGATGTACAACATAGCATAATCTTCGACACTATAAGTAGTTTTGACCAGTAGGATATGAACTGACTTTGTCATCCTATAAACCACAATCCAAATAAAATTAAACTCCTTTCTAGTCTTAGGCAACCTAACCACAAAATCTATGTTGACTTTCTCCACTTCCAAGTAGGGATCCCTATATCTTGGGATAGGTCACCCGGCCTTTGTTGCTCGAATTTAACTTGTTTGCAATTATTACAACTGTATAGAAACTTAGCAATGTCTTTCTTCATACCTCCCTAATAATACACCTCTCTCAAATCTTTATATATCTTTATAACTGGGGTGAACAAAATATGAAGAATTATGAGCCTCTTTATGAATTTTCTCTCTCAAGCCATCAACACTAGGCACACACAATCTACTTTGGTACCTACGGGAACCATCTGCCCCTTAGGAGAAAACCTCCACCTTACCATCTCTTACCATGGCCTTCAACTCTAACAAGGTGGGGTCAAGATTTTTCTTTGCATTTACCTCCTAAACCAATGAAGATTTAGAACCATCAACCATCACTACACCACCATTGTCAACCTCTTCCAACCTAACCCCCAATATAGCCAACGGATGGACCTTTCTAGCCACCTTCTTGCCACAATCACCAACATGATCAAGGATACCCATAGAAACCATTCTCAAAGCATCGGCCACAACATTAGCCTTACCGAGATAATAATGCACACTCATATCATAATCATTAAGAAGCTCTAACCATCTTCTTTGTCTCAAGATAAGATCTTTTTTAGTGAACACATATTGGAGACTTATGATCGCTGAACACATCAACATGCATCCTAGACAAATAATGACGCCAAATTTTCAAAGCAAATACCACGATGGCCAATTCAAGATCATGGGTAGGATAATTCTTTTCATGCATATTAAGTTGTCTAGAGGTATAAGCTATCACCTTAACCTTTTGCATCAAAACACAACCAAAACCAATTCTTGAGGCATCATAATACATAATAAACCCTTCTAAAACTTCTAGTAGTATACGATAGGAGCAGAGACGTGTTTATCCTTCAAGGTTTGGTAACTCCTTTCTCACTCCTCGGCCAACACCAATTTATGCTCTTTTGGGCCATCTTAGTGATAGGAGAAGCAATAGAAGAGAACCCATTCACAAATCTCCAGTAATAACCCGCTAAGCCGAAGAAGCTTTTAATATTCAATGGGGTCAAATGTCTAGGCCAATATATAATCACCTCCATCTTATTAGGATCCACCTTAATACCATCCCCTGACACTACACGACCTAGAAATGCAACCGCTTGCAACAAAACTCACATTCTCATATTTAGCATATAACATTTCTTCCCTCAATTTTTGTAACACCATCCTCAAGTGGCTCACATGCTCCTCACTATGGGAATAGATCAAAATATCATCAATGAAGACCACCAAACACAAATATAGGTAGGGTTTAAAGATATTATTCATAAGATCTATAAAGATAGCCAGTGCATTAGTCAAATCGAAGGACATAACCTGTCACAACCCAAGCCTAGGTCTAGACGTGACACGGCGTATAGGGAACCCAGAGGAACCCCAAGCAAGCCTCTTAACATACCATTACACATCATTGGTTGCTGAAGCAATTAAACATCATAATAAGAGCAGAAATAAGAAAAAAAGGCTAAAGGAATACTTTCATAATGTAAGCACTAAACAAGAGAGTCAAGCTTGAATACATAACACATAAAACAACACCTCTACTACATAGATAAGAGCGGGGGCCAAAATAAGCAACCGACTCAACCTCATAGTCAATACATACATAAAATAAAGATAGTATTAGAATATAGCATGAGATCATAAACATCGTCCCCAGAATGGAGGACTCACCAAAGGCTTGGGAGAGATCGTACAACCCACGTAGAAAAGGATGCTCAAGTGGGGCTCCAGTTACTAAATGGTGACATCATGTAGGTATAGAGTATCTATTAGTACATTTGAATACACTAAGTATGTAAGATACAATACAATAAAGATAAGAAATATAACCGAAATGAATAAGCATAGGAAATAAGTAGTATATAACAATATGGCATGCATGGGAGATGCTTGTAGTTAACAATGCTTATATAGGGCATAATACATGTTTAAGGAGTGACCATTACTAGTGAATATCCAAGGCCTACCAGCCCCTTGGAGAGGCGAATAAGGTACAAACCCCTCAACATGGTTGATGGGGTACCAACCCCCTAACATAGTTGGTGAGGTACAAACCCCCCTAACATGGTTATCAAGATACAAACCCCTCAGCATAGTTGCATGGGCATACCACCTCCCAAGCAAGGTGATTGAGGTACAAACTGCTCAACATTGTTTCCCGAGCCTACAGCCTCCCGAGTGAGGCTTGCTCAATTCCCAACACTATAAAGATAAAATCATATACATACATTCCTTTCATCATCATATAGTCATTCAACTCATAAATCATGCATTGGCTTTCAATTCCCCAAAAATATAACTGGACATTTTATCAAACATATGGCGGGTGTGTAAGGCTAGTGTAAAATCATGCAATTCAAAAGTGGATTTATAACAAATATTTTAGTGTAAAACCATCAATAAATACTTAGTAACACCCTCAAACAATACACATCAAAAACTTTTAACAAATATCACAATAGACCTTAGATTCATAGCTCAGAACATGCTAAAACAATCATAATTTCATGACATCCCAACATAATGTGCAATGATATTCATAATAATTAAGACCTATGAGTAAATCAACTATAAATAATGCAACTTTAGGTAAAAGAAAGCTTTGGCATCATAAACAAAAGGAAACCATGAAAGAAACCCAGATACCTTAGCATTGGAGATTTTCTTGAAGAAGATTTGAAATGAAGACTTAAAGCTTGAGTGAGAACCTTAAGATTTAGATGAGTTTTGGGACTTGAAATTTGGAGTGAAATATTGTCTAAGTGTTTGAGAGAGTATTTGGAAATGTCTTGAATGATATGAGGGTGAAATAAGGCTAAGTATAGGTATTTTCATGCATGGGAACACTTAGGCCCAAGACCCAAAAGCCTTAGACCTAACTCAACAAAACTAGCAAGAAATAACATGGTGGTGCATCACGCCAATGACTCGCACCACTCACCAGAATTTGATTTTTGGAAAAATTAAAATTGTAATTCAGGTTAGACCCATTTCCTACTCAATTTGACCCCCTAAACAAGAATCTAAAGTCAAATTTTGGATACCACGCATGAATTTTGAGATATATGGAATTTATGATTTTGGCACTTTTGAGGCAGATTTTCGGACACTTTTTAGGGTCGTTACAATATCTACCCCTTGGGAATGTTCATTCCCAAATGTCAAGGAAATGTATATGAGAAGAGTAATCACGAAGAAATCATCCCCAATAAGAATATAACAACACATTTAAAACACCATTTTCAAAATCTAAACATAAATATAAAATCACCATGAACCTTGTCAATATAAACATGAATACATGCCAATGACTTAGGGGATGGAACATGAGATTTGGAACCATAAAAAAAAGAGACTTGGTGTGTTATCAGAAGCTTGAATAAAATGAAAGTGGTTCGGATATTGCTTTTTCATGCCCGCCCCGGCTCCCTGAGAGAAACTATCGACTTGAGAATTCTTCCAAAGGGCCTTGACGTACACCACATCCTTCTCAATCAGCCTTTACTCATATCCACCCAACCTCTCCACTAGACTTTCTTAATCCTAGAAATATGAAGAACCGGATGAACCATATCTGTATCCCAAGGCACTTCCTATTCATATGCAACCTCACTAATCTTCCTCAACCCCTTATGAAGACTTACAAACCATGAACTTAATTCCCTCTTTACTGGGGCAACCACACCTTTTACGAGTGAAACCTTCAAATAGGCCCAATCACTAACTTTGAATTCAAGTTCTCTCCTCCTCACACAGACATAGGACCTTTGACGACTTTGGGTTGTTCTCAACCCTTCCCTAATCAACCTTACTTTCTCCATAGCATCCGTAACCAGATCAGAAAACAACAAAGCCATCTTTCCCACTTCAAACCACTCAACAGATGATCTAAAATGTCTACCATAGAGAGCCTCAAAAGGAGCCATACCAATACTAGAATGATAGGTATTGTTATATGCAAACTCAATCAATGGGAGATGATCATTCCAACTACCCTTAAGCTCCAACACACAAGCCCTAAGCATGTTCTCAAGTGTTTAGATAGTTCTTTTGGCTTGGCCATCCATTGAGGGTGAAAGGTCGTACTAAGCTTTACCTTGGTTCCAAGACCTCTTGAAGGACCTCCAAAAGTGTGAAGTGAATTGTGTACCACAATCCGATATAATGGACAAAGGAACCCTATGCAGCCTCACCATGTCATGAATGTACAACCTAGCATAATCTTTAGCCCATATGTAGTCTTAATCGGTAGAAAGTGAGCCAATTTTTCATCTTATCAACCACAACCCATATGGAATCAAAACCCTTTCTAGTATTAGGAAACCTAACTACAAAATCCATATTAATCTCTTCCCACTTTCATGTAGGAATCTCTGTGTCTTGGGTTACGCGACCCAGCCTTTGATGTTCAGCCTTGACTTACTGATAACTATGGCAACCAGATACAAATTGGCAATGTCTTTCTCCATACCTCCCCACCAAAACACATCCCTCAAATACCTATACACCTTAGTAGAACTAGGGCGAATAGAATAGGAAGAGTTATGGGCCTTATCAAGAATATTCTCTCAAGCTATCAACACAAGGCACGCACAACCTACCTCGGTATCTAGGGGTACCATCTCCCCTTGGTAGAAAACCTCCACCTTGCCCTCTTTCACCAAGTCCCTCAACTCTAACACCCTCATCAACCAAGGAAGGCCTTGAACCATCCACAACCACAATTATTCCAACCTAATCCCCAATCTAGCTAACCGATTGACCTACCTAGTTGCCACCATGCTACTATAATCAACATAAACAAGGCTACCCATGGACACCCTACTCAAATCATCGACTAAAATATTAGTCTTACTGGGATGATAATACACACTCATATCACAATCCTTATGAAGTTCTAACCACCTCCTTTGTATCAAGGTAAGATCCCTTCTGGTAGGGACATATTAGAAGCTCTAGTGAATGGTAAATACATCAACATGCACCCCATATAACTAATGACATTAAATTTTTGAAGCAAATACCACGGCGGCCAACTCAAGGTCATAGATAGGGTAATTGTTCTCATGAGTCTTGAGTTATCTAAAAGCATAAGATTCCTCCCAATCATATTGCGTTAACACACAACCCTAACCAATCTCGGAGACATCACAATGCACAACCAACCATTCTAACCCATCTGGTAAAGATAAGACAGGAGCATAGATAGGCTTATTCTTCAAGGCTTGGAAACTCCCTTCACATTCATCGGTCCTACAAATTTAGACTTCTTTTCGGTCAACTTAGTCATGGGAGAAGCAATAGAAGAGAACTCATTCACACCCTTCGATAGTAACCCCCTAAACCTAGAAACTCTTAATGTCCGAATGAGTCAAAGGTCTAGGTTAATTTTTAATCGCATCTGTCTCCTTAGGATCTGCCTTAATACCATCCCTCGGCACCACATGTCTTAGAAAGATAACTTCCTTCAACCAAGATTCACACCTCTCATACTTAGCATACAATGTCTCCTTCCCCAAGATTTGCAACACTATCCCCCAAATGGTTCACAAGCTCCGAATAAACCAATACTTCATCATTAGGGACCACTACTAACATAACAAGGTAGGGATTAAAGACCCTATTCATGAGTCCTACTGACATAACTGGTGCATAAGTCAAACCAAAAGGCACCACCCCAAATTCATTAATATCGAAAAGGACGTTCACTAACTCATTGATCACCAAAAACAATTCAATAGAAGTGACTTAAACTGTAACAACCCCAAAAAGTGCCCAAAAATGTGCTTTGAAGTGGTCAAAATAGTAATTTCCATATATCTAAAAATTCATGTGTGATATCAAAAATCCGAATTCATATTCCCATTCAGGGGGTCAAATTGAGTGGAAAATGGGTCTAACCTCGATTTTAGAGCAACAATATCTAAATTCATAATTTCCAAAGTACAATTCCTAGAGAACTTTCTGCGCCCCTGGTGCGCACTTGTGTTATTTTTGGTCCACTTTTAACTTCCCTCCAATACTTTTAAGTCTTGGGCCTAAGGGTTCCAAAATGTGAAAGTACCTATACTTAGTCATTTTTCACCCTCATATCATTCAAAACATTACACAATACTCATTCAAACACTTAGCCAAATATTTTACTCCTAAACTCAAGTCTCAAAACCGTTTTCTGATTCTTAAGGATTTAACTCAAGCTTCAAGTCTCCATCCTCAATCTTCATCAAGTTCATCTCTAAAGCTAAGATATATGGGTTTCTTTCATGGGTTCCTTGCGCCCATGATGCCCAAGCTTCCCTTTCTTAAAAATTGCATGTTTTAAAGTTGATTTACTCATGGGTCTTATCTATTATGAAATTCACTGCACACTATGTTGGGGTTTTATGAAATTATGACTGTTTTGCTATGTTTTGAGCTATGAAACCACGATCTATATAAGTTTCGATGAAAGGTTTTGGTTTATATTGCTTCAAGATGTTACCAAGTATCTATTGAAGGTTTTACATAGAATTTTCTAGGATGATTTCACTCTTAAATTGCACGGTTTTACACTGGCACTACACACCCTCTAAGTGTTTGATAAATGTCCGATTATGGTTTCTAGAGTAATTGAAGGTCCAATGCATGTCTTATGAGTTGAATGAATATATGATGATGATATTATGATAAAATGATGAAAAAGTGTAGATGAATGAATGTATGTATATGTCACGACCCAAACCTAGGGCCTAGACATAACACGATGAATGGGGAACTCGAAGGAATCCCAAACAAGCCTCTTAACTTATCATTACATATCATTGGTCGCGAAAGCCTATAAAAGACATAACATTAAGAATAGGGGAAAATGGGCTAAAGGGAAGGCTTGCATAACATCATAATTAATACACAAAGAGTCAAAGCTCATATCACAGATACATAACATGTCCAAACAATACCTCTACTATATAGATAAGAGTGGGGACAAAGCAACTGGGCTCACCCTTATAGTCAAAAAAGAAAATAAAGAAGAGTGTCTCAATACATAATAAGAGAAACATAGATAAATATCCTCGGAATAGAGGACTCATCAACTAGCTTAAGTAGTACTGAACTAGCCACGTGGAGGGGAAGGATGATCAACTTGGGCACTAGTTCTTAATGGTGATATCATGTAGGCAAGAGTATGCGTTAGTACATTTGATTGTGCTAAGTATGTAGGGTGTAATGCAACAAGAAATAGACATCATAGTCAAAGTGGATAACAATAAGAAATAGACATCATATAACAATATAGCATGTATGACCAATTCTTAAGTAAAACATGCCTAAGTAAGTCATGCTCATATAGGATATTATATGTGTAGAAGAAACCAAGCTAGATTTCCAAAGTATAAACCCCTTGGTAGGTTGATGATGATGCCATCCCATCACCATAGTGGTGAGGTACAAACCCCTCACTAGGTTGAGTATAAACCCCCATTTAGGTTATCAAGGCACTAGCCCCTTGATTAGCTATCAAAGTACTAACCTCCTGAATGGTCATCCAGGCTCTTAGACCCCCGGATTGGGCATGACCTAATGCAACACTTTATATAGAATATATCATATACATAAGCTCTTTACTTCATCATAACATCAATAATATCATACCTTATGCTTTGGACCGTTAATTCCTTAAGAAATAATAACCGGGCATTTCATCAAACACTTGGTAATGGTAGCATAAAACCATGTAATTTAGAGATGAAATCATGCAAGAAAATATATTGTAAAACCATCAATCAACTCCACGCAACACCCCCAAACCATATATATCAAAACCCCTCACTAAGCCTTCCAATATATCTAAGATTTATACATTAAATTATAGTGAAATAGTCACAACTTCATAAACCCTGACATAGTGTACAATGATTTTCATAATAATTTAAGACCCATGAGTAAAACAACTTTAAATCATGCAATTTTTAAGAAAAGAAATCTTGGGCATCATGAGTGAAAGAAACCCATGAAAGAATCCCACATAACTTAGCTTTGGAGAAACTCTTGGTGAATATTGAAAATAGAGGCTTGAAGCTTGAAGGAAATCCTTAGATCCAGAAGAGGTTTTGAGACTTAAATTTAGGAGTGAAAAATATAGCTAAGTGTTTAAGTGAGTATTGGGTAATGTTTAGGATGATATGAGGATGAAATATGGATAAGTATAGGTATTTTAGTGAATGAGAACACCTAGGCCCAAGACTTACAAGTCTTGGCCTGAGTTAAAAAAAGAAGATGCCATTTGTGTACCGCAATGTAAATTTGCCACTGGAAATTGCATTCTTAAAATTTTATAATTGCTAATCTTTTGCTCTTAAATTGGGGTTAGACTTTTTTACCCCTAAGTTTGATCCCTAGAATAAGAATATGAAGTCGAATTTTTTGATATTGCATATGAATTTTGAGATATATGAAAATTACGATTGCGGGCACTCCCGAGCCTTATTTTCGGGCACTTTTTGGGGTTGTTTCATATGAGGACTATATGATAAAGTGAATGTATGCATATGGTATTCTCTATGTAGTGTTTGAATGTGACCATGCCCTACTCGGGGGTTGCGTGTTGGGCAACCATGTGAAGGGGTTCGTACCTTGATAACTCATCGAGGGGTTTGTAATTCGGCACCATTGGTGGTAGGGTTCGATATCTATCAAACTTGTTGGGCGGTTTGTACCCATCAAACTATCATAGTGTTTGTACTCTGGCACCATGGGTTGTGGGGTGCAACGATCCACCAACCTATCGGGGGGTTTGTACTCCAACACCACGAGTGGTACGGTGTGACAATCCACCAACCTATTGATGGGGTTTGTACCTCAATCACCAAGGGTGGTAGTATTTGATGATCCACCGATAGTTAATGGTCTTTTCTTACACATATGTGATGTTCTATATAAGTATGTTTTACTTAAGTATCAATCATATATGCCATATTGTTACTATACTATCTATTGGTTATCTCTATGCATTTTGACTATAATACCTATCTCTTGTTGCATTGCATCCCACATACTTAGTACATTCAAATATACTAATACATACTTTATACCTACATAATGTCACCATATAGGAACCAGAACCCCGCTTGATCCTCCTCCTCCTCCAAGTGGCTAGTTCGATTGTCTTAAAAGCTTGTTGGTAAGTCCTCCACTTCGGGGACGTTGCTTATGAACTCTTGCTATGTATTAACACTACCTTTCTTTTGGTTATGTATTGACTATGAGGGCGATCCCGGTTGCTTGTCTTGGCTCCTTCTCTTATCTATGTAGTAGATGTGTTATTGGACATAATATGTATCTATGTTACGAGTCTTTACTCTCTTGTTTCTTGATATTTTGATATGAAGGTTTATCCTTAGCCCCAATTCCCTTGTTTATGCTTATTTCTCATTGTCATTTTAATTGCTTCTGCGACCATGAATGTGTAATGGTATGCTATGAAGCTTGTTTGGGGTTCCTTCTGGTTCCCCATTCGTTGGTCATGTCTAGGCCCTAGGCTTGGCTCATGACACACTCCTAATTCTTATAAGATGATAAACACAACCCTTAGAGACCAATTGTACCTTAAGACAAGAAAAGGACTTACCCCTTCGCATCCACCTTACAAATCCCCACTCAAAGACGAATTTATTAAGGAGTTGGAATGTAACTCTATAGGCCCTATAATCAAAGGGGACACAACATCGATGCAACTACTCCATCCCAACTATGACATCAAAATCAACCACATCAAACCCAACAAGTCACAAGGTAAGACCTAATACAATATGAACACGGAACAATACCTATGGACCTTCTAACAACAATCGATTCAACAAGAAGGGGGTAGACTTCAAACGCTCACACACAACCTAGGCACACTTGAAGCCCACTAGCAATAAGGAAGAATAATGAAATCGATAGTGGCACCTGGGCCCATCAAGGCGTGTACATCAAAGCCAAAGGGAGTTTTAACATACTGGTAGCAATGTCGGGCATCTCATCCCCTCCTTGAGCCCCTTGATCAACATGACCACATTGCCTTTGTGGTTAGCCATCCCTATCTTTGTTGTGAGCATGTGGACAATCCAGAATCTTGTGGCCCATCTTACCACATCCAAAGTATGCACTCCTATTCCTCTAACATGTACCACCATGTTTCCTCCCATACCTTGGTATCTAGGATGAATTACCCCATCATCACCCCCTTTACTCTTATTGCGTTTATAAGGATAATCCTTTACCTTATGACCCAACTCTCCACAACCATAACAAGCATCGGTATCTCTCAAGCATGGGACATCATGGCATTTACTTTGGGCACCTAGCATAAGGCACCATACCACCCCTATCTCTTTGGGACCTTGGAACTTACCCCCAAAACGAGCCCTCTTGGCCTCATTACCCCACCTCTTACCATTTTAAGTCTCGAGAGCACTCACTTATTGACTGAGTTGAGCGATCACGACCTTGGTCAATACCTATAGAATGTTGCAAACCTTCTCATCTAATATAACACTATCTTGAGTAGTTTGAGATGTATCTTGAAATGTAGCGGTTAGGAATTAACAGTAAGCCCTAGGGGACCTAACTCTATTGCACGACATAGATCATGAAGAAATGAAACCTTTCCTATAATGCCTCATAGCCTCCTATTCATAGTTGTGGCGCGCTTTACAACCATGAATAAGACTCGAATCAACGCGGTGTGTTGGATGTCAAAGACTTACAACCTAGTGCTCTGATACCAAGTTTGTCATGACTCAAGCCTAGGGCCTAGACGTGACACGATGCAAAATGAACCTGAGGGGACCCCAAGCAAGCCTCTTAGCATATCATTACACATCCTTGGTCACGAAAGCAATAAAGTAACATCAAAAGAGAGAAAATAGGGATAACCGAGGCTAAGGGACATCTTTCATATAATAAATAACAAGAGTCACTAGAGAGTCAAAGCTTATACATTATACATGACATGTGCAACAACACCTCTACTACATACAGAAGAGTGGGGGCAAAGATAAATAACTGAGCTCACCCTCATAATCGACGTATACATAAAAGAAAGATAGTTTTGGAATATAACATGAGATCATAAGAACGTCCTCGGAATGGAGGACTCACCAACAAGCTTGAGTGAAATCGTACTAGCCACATGGATGGAGATGCTCAGCGGGGCTCCAGTTCCTACATGGTGATATCATGTAGGCATAGAGTATGTATTAGTACTTTTGAATGTACTAAGTATGTAGGATGCAATGCAACAAGTGATAACCACCATAAACAAAATGAATAACATAGGCAATGAATGAGGATATAGCAATATGACATGTATGAATGATGCTTGTAGTAAATCATGCTTATATAGAACATATACATATGCAAGGAGAGACCACATTAGTGCATATTCAATGCCTACCACCTCCTTGGAGAGACGCATTAGGTACAAATATATTAATGTGGTTGGTGAGGTACAAACTCCCCAATATGGTTATCAAGGTACTCGACATGGTTGCACGGGCTTGCCACCTCCCGAGTGAGACGATCGAGGCATACACCCCTCAACATGCTTACTGGGCCTATAACCTCCCAAGTGAGGTATGGTCATTTTCCCTATAACATAGGGTTAATATCATGTATATAGATTCATTTCATCATTGTATTGTCATTCAAGTCATAAGATATGCATTAGACCTTCAATTCTTCAAGAAATCATAACTCAGATATTTTATCAAATACATGACGGGTTTATAGTGCTAGTGTAAAATCATGCATTTTAAGAGTGGAATCATGCTAGAAAATTCAATGTAAAATCATCAACAAATACTTAGTAATACCCTCAAGCAATATACATCAAAGCGTTTCATCAAATCCCACAATAGACCTCAGGTTCATAGCTCAAAACTTGCTAAAACAACCATAATTTCATGAAACCCCAACATGGTGTGTAGTGAAATTCATAATAGATAAGACCCATGAGTAAATCAACTTTAAAACATGCAGTTTTAGGTAATAAAGAGCTAGAGTATCATGGGTGAAAGGAACCCATGAATGAAACCAATATACCTTGATTTTGGGGAATCCTTGAAGAAGATTGGAGATGCAGACTTGAAGCTAGATTGAGAACCTTAAGATCAGAATGAATTTTGACAGTTGAATTTTGGAGATAAAATATTTTCGAAGTGTTTGAGAGAGTATTTGAATATGCCTTGAATGATATGAGGGTAAAACAACGCTAAGTATACGTATTTTCATGCATGGGAACACTTAGACCCAAGACCCAAGACCCAAAAGCCTTGGACCTAACTCAGCAAATCTGGCAAGAAATAACATGGTGTCACATCATGCTAATGACGTATACCACTCACTGTAATTCAGTTTTTGGAAAAATAAAATTGCGATTCATTTTCTCTGAAATTGGGGTTAGACCTATTTTCCACTCAATTCGACCCCCTGAATAAGAATATGAAGTCAAATTTTTGATATCACGCATGAATTTTGAGATATATGAACTTTATTATTTCAAACACTTTTGAGGCACATTTTTGAGCACTTTTTGGGGTCCTTTAATTCCATAAGCAACTTGATTCGATATGGGTGATTATAGATAGGATGGCTGAATCAGCTCAATTTTTAGCAGTGAACACTACTGATACTGCAGAGGATTATGGTAGATTGTACATTTGAGAGATTGTTAGAGTTCATGGAGTTCCCTTGTCTATCATCCTAGACAGAGGAGCTCAATACACATCTCAATATTTGGAGATATTTTTAGAAATGACTAGGTTCAAGGGTGAATCTTAGTACAATCTTTCTTTCCCAAAAAGACGACCAAACAAAATGCACCATTCAAACCTTGGAGGATATGTTGAGAGGTTGTGTGCTTGATTTCAAAGGTAATTAGGATGATCATTTATTTCTCATTGAGTTTGCATTTAAGATTATTTATCATGCAAGTATTCAAATGACTCCCAATAAAGCTTTGTATGGAAGGAGATGTACACCCATTGGGTGAAGCTGAATTTATTGGAACTAATCTTGTTCATTAGTCTATTGAGAAGGTAAATGTTATTAGAGAGATTTTAAAGACTGCTTAGGGCCCCAAAAAATCTTACACTGATGTAAGGAGAGATTTAGAGTTTAAAGTGGATGATTGGGGATATTTGATGGTGTCACTCATAAAGGATATCATGCAATTTAGAAAGAAGGGAAATTTATGTTCCTGATATATTGGCCTATATCAGATTGTGAAGAGGATTGGGAATGTTGCTTATGCATTGGAGTTGCCTTTTGAGTTAGCTGTGATCTATCTAGTCTTTCATGTCTCGATGTTGAAGATGTGCTTTGGAGATCCTTTATTAGCAATCTCTATTGATAGTATTGGAGTGAAATATTGTCTATCCTATGAGGAGATCCAGGTCCAGATTCTTGATTGTTAGGTTCACAAATGAAGGACCAAAGAAATAGCCTCAGTCAAAGTCCTATGGAGAAATTTAATTATCAAGGAAGCCATATGAGAAGATAAGGAAGATATGAAAGCTAAATATCCACATCTGTTTATGCCCAATGATGAGAATGTTGAACGTAATGTCCTTACCCTTGATATGAATTGATTTGTCTATCCTTGAGTTGATTATTGATTGTCTAGTGAGTTAAAATTGGTTGTTTGAATGGGTCATGATTATTTTTTGTGCCTCGAGTCCATATCTAGTTATTTATTTGAGGATAAATGATTCTAAGGGGGATATAATGTTCCACCTTAGAAAATGATCAAAATACCCTCAGATGAGATATTTCTCACATAACGCATTAGCCCAAACCTTTTTGGTCAATTTGAGGCCAAAATCATGATCAATATAAAAACTTGAGGAAAAAAGTGGTCTCGATTGAATTTTAGGCCAACCGGAGCAAAAAATAACTATTTGAGGCAAAAATATAATTTTTAGTAAAGTACAGACACCTCCGTGTCGCAGAGATGCCCCAAAATAGGTCATTCTCACACTTTACATATCGAACTTACTTGATGGGTGCTATTTATATATTACATAAAAAAATGAACTAAGATAAAACAAGTTCGTGACGTGGACCTATTCCATCACAGTTCAAAAATATAATGAGGCGCATTCCAGACTTTTACCCACCTTTCCTACATTTAATCCATGACTAAGATAGGTTATTTTTCGCCTTAAAGGGGTTCTTAACCTTCCCTAAGTTTCTTTACACGTTTTAACTAAATAATTAGGGCTAAGAAGAGGAGGAAATTCTAGGGCTTAGTGGTAGGAGCAAAACTCTTGCAAATTTGGTTGTCATCCTTCATTTCAGGTATGTAAAGCTAAACTAAATCATGGATATAGTTCTCTCATGTACCCCACGATTGTGATAGGATGAATTATGATGTAATTGAAGTCCTCGTGATTGTGTTTTCTTGAAAACTTCTTTAATATTTACCAATTTTACTTATATTATATGATTGATAATTCCTATAAACTTGTTTCTTGACCAAATGATTTAAGCCTTTGATTTTATAAATCTTAATTATATTTTTGAAGTAAGATTTAATGACTATGCCTAAGGATTGAGTTTAGAGCCTTGAACTTGTGAATGCTTGATTTTGATTAAGATATGAACATGATGATAGTCTTGTGAACTTGATGGTTAAATGTAATTTTCATAATTAAACCTAATTAAATATTATTACAAATATATGTCTAAACTACTCTTAAAAGATGTGATTGTGGGTTGATTGTATAGTTGATAGACCAAAATGCTTGATTTTGACAAAATTGATAAATTGATGAATTGATAAGAGTTCTTACAACACTTGATTGATTGGACAAATTGGGATTGATTGGATAGAGTCTTATGAGAATTGAGTCTTGGGAGGAGTATTAAGCATTGAATTGAGTAACATAAGGAAGACTTGAGCTCAATAACTATGCCTCCAACATAGGATGAGAAAGGGGCCATACCTCTAAAGTCCTTAAAAAGGGTTTGATTTGACTTATTGTGGATCCAATGATGGTGATCATCCCTCACCCTAGTAGGGTATCGGGGTAGGCAATGATATCACTTCGTTGTATTATCACTAACTCATATGTGATGATTCTCAGTTAGAGAAACTCTCATATAGGTTTTGATAGTACACCGATTGGATTAGATTGTATATGATTGATCTCTGTCTAAACTGTATTCTTACTAATTTTGACATCCTGATCGAGTTTCTTACTTTTTGATTTGACTATCTGAGTTGATGTTCTTCTACCTTGATGTTTGTTTTATTCTGCCATTTTACGTATTCATACTTTTCATGTACCGACATTCATTTAGGTCTACATGTTTTATGATGCAGAGACATGTACTAGAAATCATCAACAGGCATTTCATGAGGATCCTATGTATTTACCTCACTTGTAAGACCTCCTTACTTTCGGAAGATTTTCACATTTTTATCATCTAGCTATTAGAGTTTAGATTTTCTTTTGTTTTATTTTGAGGTAGCCATAAACCTGTTAATGGCACCATTTTGAATAATTAACAGAGGCTTCATAGACTAGACTGTCGAATTGTCATTGGATATTATTTTTGGCTAGTCTCTTTCATACTAATCTTATTAAGTCGATTTGTGTAACACCTCTCAGAGGGCCTTCTTATGAACTTGTGAAAGATGCCTTTCATATCGTATCATTCGTATTCTTTTTTACAAAATTCTAGGTTCTTCTTAATTAGGAGGCAAAATTGTGTGAGAAAATATTCTCTTTTGATTTTCAACCGTATCAAATTTTTTTCATAAGATTTTGCATTTTCATAAGAATGAGTGACCTCTTTGCATCACAGAGAGGGTTTATTTTAGTACAAAGTGACTAAAATCATTCCTAGGTCAAAATTGGGGAAAAAAATTAAATTTTACAAAAAAAACTATGGTTAAATGGCTCCGCATCGTAGACTTGTTCCAAGATAATTTGAATTATTCCTTCAATTCCTGCACATAGTGAAAAATCCTTAGATTTTTTCCTAAGTTTATTTAAGTTATTTTGGATGCTTTTTGTCACTAAAACCCATTCTATAAATTGCCTTTAACCCTCAAATTATCCCCACTCTTTCACCATTCACACATTACAAAAATTCTCTCCCTAAAATTCCTCTCAAGGGCTTTCTTCTCCTTCAAGACAAAAAGGAAAACTCTGCTGAAGATCAAGTTAAGTAAAATCCTCCCTTTTTCTTCAAGTTTTCTAAGGAAATCACTTAAGGTATGTGAATTTTTATCCACAGATGAAATGACTCCAAAAAGTGCTCGAAAATGTGTCTGAAATGCGCAGAATTTTATATCTCATATATCTCAAAATTCATGCATGGTATCAAAAATTCGACTTCATATTCTTGTTCACGGGGTCAAAATTAAGGGGAAAAAGGGTCTAAACCCAATTTTAATGTAATCGTATCATGACTGATCCACGACTGGACCGTGATGCGCAACTATCGCGGACCAATGTAAATATGTCCTTCACAATGTGGACTAGATGCGAACCTATGTATTTTGTTGCCAGTGATTTTTATCTTGATCCAAGACTTTTGGGTCTTGGACCTAAGTGTTCCTGAACATGATTTTACTCATACATAGCCTTATTTCACCTTCATATCATCCTGAACATTCCCTAATACTCACTCAAACATTTAGGCATATTTTCACTCCCAAATTCAAGACCCAAACCCTCATTGTAAGCTAAGGTTTTCATTCAAGTTTCTTCTTCTAGCTTCAAGTCTCCATCTCCAATCTTCACTAACTTCATCTCCAAGCTAAGGTATGTTGAATTGAACCATTGGGTCCTTCCACCTATGGTGCCTAGGCTTCCTTTTACTTAAATTGCATGATTTAAAGTTGATTTTACATGTGAATTTTGTATATTAAGAAATTTATTACACAGTTATTTAAGTTCATGAAAGTATGGTTATTTTAGCATGTTTTGACCTCTAAATCATGGATCTAATGTTGGATTTGATGTATATTGATTGAGGGTGTTGAAAGGTGTTGATTTATGATTTTACAATGGATTTTCTTGCATGATTTTACACTAGCACTACACACCCATCAAGTGTTTGATAAAATATTTGACTAGGGTTTCATGAGGATTGAAGGTCCAATGCATGTCTTATGAGTTTAATAGTGTTATGATGATTATATAATGATGAAACGATGATGGCATGATGATGAATCAATGGTATGCATATGATATATAATTATGAGAGGAAATATAGGTATATGATGATCTTGTGATGATGAAAGTATGTTATATATGTGTTGAATTTATGAAAAGTATCTATGATGTTACAAGTCAATCACCTTGTTGAGAGGGTGCCAAGTGTAAATCACCTTGTTAAGAGGGTGCTAAGTCTCAATCACCTTGTTGAGGCGGTACCAAGAGTCAATCACCTTGTTGAGGGGGTACCAAGTCTTAATCACCTTGACGAGGGGGTGTCAAGCCTCGGTTGCCTTGTTGAGGGGGTATCAAGCCTCAATCACCATTCAAGGAATGGTGTGCCTTAGAATTGGGAAGTAGCTCACTTGGTCTATGATGATGGTCTATTCCTATGCATGCTCTAATTCTATATAAGCAAATGATTCACTAATATGTTTTACTTTAAGCATCATTCATACATGTCATATTGATAGTATGTGATCCATTGTTTATGTGTATGCATTTTGCACATGATTTTTATCTCTTATTGCATTGCATACTACATACTTAGTACATTCAAATGTACTAACATATACTCTATGTCTACATGATGTTACCATGTAGGAACCGAAGCTCCAATTGGTCATCATCATCCTTCACGTGGCTAGTGATATCCAATCAAGCTAGTTGGTGAGTCCTCATGTCCGAGAGAAATATCTATGTTCTTATGATATGTATTTAAGACTATCTTTCCTTTTTAGGTATACTTGACTATGAGGGTGAGCCCAGTTGCTTGTCTTGGCCCCCGCTAAGTTCTATGTTAAGGGTTGTTAGACAAAACATGTATTATGCTTGAGCTTTGACTCACTTATGATATCCAAGTTATTTAAATATGATTCTCTCTCCCTTAGTCCCAATTTCCCCTATTTATGTTTCTTATGTCATTTTATCTTGCTTCCGTGACCAAAGATGTGTGATGATATGCAACAAGGTTTGTTTGGGGTTCCTTCGGGTTTCCTATTCGCCAGTTACGTCTAGGCCCTAGGCTTAGGTCATGATAATAGAATCCTTTATTCCATGGGGCTCCTTCTAAATTCTCAGTGTTTACCTATATTTAATTATGTAAATTTTATGGGTTTATTGTACTTCTACCTAATTTCTTCAATTATGATGGAGATTATGTCCTAATGAGGATTCATGCTAATTACATTAAAATGATTATTTTACCATGAATGATTTTAGTTTATAATGATTAGGTCTTTTTGAAATTGATGTGGATTCTTTTTCAAATGATTCAATGTGATTCCAATTGCATGATTCCTATGTGATTTTTATCTAATTGCATGATTTTAGCTCAATTGCTCATGAACCCACACATGACCCTAATTTTCCTATGTTAAGTTTGTGATCTTATGACTATGATTTTTAAGGGCGTAAATCATCGATAGATACCCAAGCTTGTCCGCATTTTTCACTTAGACACCTCAACTAAAACTAATTTCTATTGAACACCTAAACTATTCAAAATATGTACCTATTAAGCACAAAAATGTTGATTTGGAAAAAATGTAAAGTGTGTGTAATTCCTTGCGCTAACGTGGCAAAGTGACAAATTAAAAGATGACATTTGACAAATAAATAAGAAAAAATTAAAATAATAAATTATAAAAAGATAAAAAAGGAAATGATCTATTTTTTATTTTATTACCTAATTTGTTTTGCACAGACACACACACACACACACACACACACACACACACACACACACACACACACACACATATATATACTAGTCACAACATGGGCCTAACAGATTTTTTTTAATCTCAATTTTTGTGATGTAAATAGATTTTTTGTATGCATTTTTAGATTTTAGAAGCAGCAAAATAAATATAATCAGAATTCTTTGGAAATATTAAATTAAAAAATCCACAAGTTTTTTTAGCGGGTCTCATATAATAGTGGTGAAGAAGCAGACAACTCACAAAATAA
The DNA here is from genome assembly GCA_025642045.1 of Solanum sejunctum. Lineage (NCBI taxonomy): Eukaryota > Viridiplantae > Streptophyta > Magnoliopsida > Solanales > Solanaceae > Solanum > Solanum sejunctum. The sequence continues at coordinate 30,625 of JAOTQJ010151990.1, forward strand.
TTTATCAAGGCTAATATTGTTAAATTATAATTGAAGTTGCTGAATAAATATAATCAGACTGCTTTAGAAATATTGTATTAAGAAACTCACAAAAAATAATTAATCACGGCTAAAATTGCAAAATCATAAATGAAGCAGCTAAAAACATATAATGAAATTGCTTTCAAACTATTAAATTGATGAACACATAAATTATTTTTGCGGGTCTCATAAACTCACAAAAATAATTTATTAGAGCCATGCAAAATAATTTGTCACAGCTAATATGTAGAAGCTGAAAAAATATAATGAAGCTACTTTGAAAATATTAAATTAATGAACCCACAAATTATTTTTACGGGTCCCATATTATAGCAGTGAAAAAGCAGGCAGCTCAAGTAGATATGTTGACGGAGAGGAGCCTATTTGAGCTACTTTATTCACACTTCTTAGTAAGTAATATATATATTTAATTAAATATATAATTATATAAATGTAATTGTATTTTTCATATATAAAAAAATTTCTCTTCTTCTTTAGTTGTAAAAAAATATCTCCTCTTCTTTATGTGCTATAAATATATGAAAAAATTCATATATATGTATATTTTAATTATATTAAAAATATATTTTTATATGTTATATATAAAAATATTTCATAATTATATGTATATAGGATGGGGGGCTGGGTAGCGGTGGAGGTGGATGGGTGGTTATATATATATATGTGTGTGTGTGTGTGTGTGTATATATATATATA
>JAOTQJ010152050.1:0-30897 GCA_025642045.1 Solanum sejunctum
ATGTAAAACAATAAGTATATGCTATTATGTTATGCTGGAAATTCTAGACAGCATGTGTCCTAAGTATTGTTGTGAACATTTCTTGCTGTTCAAGAGGATTTTATCCTAATTTGTTGGATGAAATATGAAGAAACACTTATGTTCTAACAATACATAGGTTGTTAGTCATGTAATTAATCAGTTGTACCACTTTTACAGTCCACAAAGATGAGTTGGTTTACAGCATCATAATTTCACTCTTAAAAGAAACTTGGGAGCTGAAAATTATAATATGTTGTTCCACGACTTTCACCTATTTTGGGACTATTTTTGGAATAACTTAAGACTGGATTTATGTGTAAAAATCTTGGATACAATTTTGGTAAAGTTAAAGAAAGTTTGGGAATTGTTGACGTCGAAGTATGGTGAAAGGATGTACCGTTATGCCGCTTGGTTGTATGTTGTGAAGAATTATTATGTGTGGTGCTGTGTAGGCTATTTTAGGACTAATAAGGTTATACAAATAAGTTATACATGACATTTACATAATAATGGTTGTTGTAAAATACGTTTATAAGTGAAAAGGTTGAAGAAAAGTCTTTGCGTCATTAGTTGAAAGCATGCTGTCCCGGTGATCATTTTTATGATATTGGACTGCCTAGAAGTGTTGTGTTGCTGCTAATACAAGTTTTATTGCTTAATTTAATTTAGCTAAATTTTTGAGGGAAACCACAACCACTCCATGGTAGTAAAGAGGTCCTACAACGAGGTATGTAAGGCTACTTTATTTTGTGTCACTTGGCATGAAACCTAGATCCTTCAGTAAGTAAAGGCATTTCTCTACTCCAATATGACAATCAGCGATACCTCCAATATTTCACATGTTCATATGCTTCCATATATGTAGTTACATTAAAATCTACATATATATGTGGATACCAAGTACATGAGATCTTGTTGCCAACAAAGTTCATGAATTATTTCATTTCATATGCATTTCATTGTTTATGTAACATACTCTCTTTATTGCCATCGTATCTTGTACAATTATTTACATATCATATGCTGCATATACAGCCTTATAGCTCCAATATTATGACCACCAAAGGAATAATTTCAAAGGTAATTAAAAGATAAAGTATATTGTTTTGATGGGTAGTATCCCGAGGGGTGGAAGAATCACCTAGTCAGGCACAATCCTATCACGGGTGGTACCCCATAGGGTTAAGGAAGAACCTAGCCGGGGATGATCCCAATACAGTTTACCACTGATCAGTTGGTCATTTACAGTACATAATGCATACAGATTATATAGTAAAGGTAAAGAAATATAAAGAACATAAAGTATACGATCCCAAAGTATACATAAAGGTGGTCTCCTATTCTACATTAGTGCATGTTTTCATTTAAGTTATTATTTCATATACAGTATTTGTTGCCTTACATATTAGGTACATTATCTTGCATTAAGTCCCTTCTGGGGGACCTGCATTTCATGATGCAGGTGCAAGTGCTAGTAGATCTCCCTAGTGGAGTACAGGATATTCAGCTACTGTTACCAAGCTCCAGGTTGCTTCGGAGCTTTGTGTGTGTTTAGATCTTATATATTCATATTATAATTCAGATAGGACCTGTCCCAAGCATTTTCAGATACTTTTTCTTGCTAGAGGCTTTGTAGACTATGTAAACTAAAGTGTGATCATGTCACATACATTAGACACCGTGGCCCCAATGTCCTAGCTATACGCATCTCCTTTTAGATTGTATTTACCATTTATCTTCTTCTTAGAAGCATGCCAAACATAGAAAATTCTTTAAAATATGTATACAATGAACATAGCTATAGGTTGGTTCTCTCGAGCCTTATAGACAATGGGTGCCAGTCCACCCTAACGGGACTTTGGGATGTGACACTTATATACGTTGATTATTATTATGCATATCATTTAACTCTTATTTATGTTTCCTTGTAGCATTATACCCCGCATACTTACTAGATATGAAGTACTAACAGATACTTTTTGCCTACATTATTTAAACATGTAGGGACCATAGTTCCTATTCATCCTCTTGCTCCACATGGCTAGACTGTGTGATTAAAGCTTGCTATTGGTGAGTGCTCCACTTCGAGAACAACATCTACTTCCTTTCATTATTTTGCTAAAACTTGTTATTCATGGATATGTACTTTTAAGGGTGAGCCTTCAAGATGTCTTTGCCCTCGTTCTATACATACTAGAGGTGTTGTTAGGTATCGATGTGTGTTTTGATCTTGACTCCTATTATGCTTATATACTTATGGAAGACTTCCCGTAGTCCATCAACCCTTCTAGGTGTAGATATTGGTTGATAATGTGATGGAAATCTCATTTCCCTTATTGCCTCCCTGTAGAGTGAGTCATACTTACCTGCCCCTTAGACCTTATCTGTTATGTGATTCATGCAAATCCTCTTCCCTACAACATGTCCATAGCTTGAGTTCGAAGTCCTACTTCCATTATAATTATTTGTCACTTTCTTGTTATTTCATTATTTTTTTACAACCAAGGATTTACAAACGATATGCTAAAGAGGATGGTCTGGGTCGCCTTTGGGTTTTCCATTCGCCATGTCACGTCTAGGCCCTTGGCTTGGGTTATTACAAGCATGGTATCAGAGTACTAGGTTTGTAAGTTATCCTCAAAAATCTAATATACCACATCCAATACAGTCTTGTACATGGTTATGAAGCACGCCACACCATGAATAGAAAGCTATCAGGCATTTTAAGAAATGAATCACTTCTTCATAATCCATGTCATGAGGTAGAGAGAAATTCTCTAAGGTTTGTTTCTAATTCCTATCTAAGAATATGTCTCAGGTCCATCAGAATGGTAGACAAGATGGTAAATATACTCCATTTGATGTTCAGCTTCTCACTTATGACATATTTAATACAGAGATTCGCAATACTCTATGGTTATTGGTGAAAGTTATAACTAGTAAACTAAACCACTTGTGGGTACCCTTGAGACTGCAAATGATATGTGCCAGGAGAGGAAGCATAAGTAAGTGCGTGTTGATGGTGTTTCATCTTCTATTAGTCTATCGATGCCCAAATACAAAAAGGAAAGACTCTTTTTTTCCATTTGTCAAGTGTGTAGCAAGAAGCATCAAGAAAAGTTTTTGGCTGGCATTACGGGTTTTTTCAAATATGGCGGTCTTGGGCATAAGATGAGGGACTGTCCCTATCATGCGCTTAGTCCCATTAAGGTGGAATGGTACCTATTGCCAATAAGGCTTAGGAAACCAACCTATATCCATACGCTTTCTATATATATTATAAGGAATTTCTTCATTGAATATGCCTTTAAGAAAGTAAACAGTAATAACAAGCCAAAAGGAAATGCATATGTCTAGGCCATTGGGGCCATATTGTCTAAGGTAGAAGACATGACCACACTTTAATTTACATAGTCTACAAAGCCTCTATATAAGGAAAAGTATCTGATAAGGGTCAGGATAGGCCTCGCCTCGACTAACTATATAATATAAAAATATAAGCTCTAGACACACAAAGCTCCGAAGCAACCTGGAGATTGGTAACAATAATTGGATATCATGTACTACTACTAGGGAGATCTATTAGTACCTATACCTGCAGTATGAAATGCAGGTCCCCCCATAAGGGACGTCAGTATGAGATAATGTACTAAGAATGCAATGCAAGCAATACTGTATATGAAGTAACAACCCAAATGAAACTATGCGCTGGTGTAGGATAAGAGACCACCCTTAGTGGTATTGTAGGATCATGTACTTTATGTTATTTTTATTACTTTACCTTTATTATATAATTTGCACACAATATGTAATACAAATAACCAGCTAATCAGTAGTAAATCCTTATTGGGATCGGTCTGGGTAGGATTTTCCTTTCACCACTTGGCTACCCCCCGTGATAGGATCGACCCTGGCTAGGTGATTCTTCCACCCCTTTGGTTATCACCTATCAATAAGCAGTATACTTTATCTTTTAATTACTTTTGAGATGATTCTTTTGGTTATTATAATATTGGAACTGGAGGACATTAGATACAGTATATGACATGTACGTAATCATAAAAGACAACACCATAACGAAAGGAGAAAGTTACACAAACAATGAGATACATAGAAGGTAGAACAGCAAATGAACTTTACTTAGTAGAACAAACTAGTGTATCTATGTATTCTAAGTATGTATGCAGGTTTCTAAGTTACTATGTATGGTAGCATATGAACATGTGAAAGAGTGGAGACATGGTTATTTGTTATGCCGAAGTAGATAAGAGCCTCTAAGTACCAAGGAAGAACCTAGGTTTCATGCCAAGTAATACGAAATCGAGTAGCCTTACATACCTCGTTGTACGACTTCGCTATTACCTAGAGATAACCTTACCCCCCCCATATATTTATCTAGAACATAGTAGGTGATAAAACTAGTATTAGTAGCTAATAGATCCATCTTGGTAGCCCAATCTAATAAAAAAGCAACACACGAGCAGCAAGAGGATAATTATAAACTCGAGTGTGTTCTTTCAACCCTTTTGCCCCTAACCGTATTTTCTAATAAAAATTATTATATACATATCATGTGCAACCTATTTAAGTGCCATAACAGTCTTACAAAAGAACATAAGGCACAACACATAACAATTCTACCCAACATACCAATAGGTGACATAACGTTACATCCCTTTGCCAGATTTTGACATCAATAATCCCAAACCTATTTCAACTCTACCCACATTGTATCCAATGTTTTTACACATAAAACTAGTCTTACAATAGTCAACAAATTATTCCAAATTAGGTGAAGATCGTGAAACAATAATTTGCATGTCAGCTCACAAGTTTCTTTTAAGAGTACAATTAAGATATCGTATAATAAGTCATCTTTGCGGACTATAGCAGTGGTGAAGCAGCCTGGTTACAATACTATCAAACATACCATTATTAAAAGAATAAGTCTTACTTATAATACAGCCAAGCAAAACGAGAAAAGCCTCTTAATTAACAAGAAAAGTGCACAACAATCCTTCAGATACATGTTGTACAAAATTTCCAGCACATGTATAATTAGATTATTTCTCTAGTTTTTTATAAACAAACTATAATAATTTCATAAGTAGATTTACTTACCTTTATACTCAAGGTTTAAAACTTTTTTAGGAATTCTTGTAAGGTTGTGAGGCCAATTTTCCACACTTTGAAAGAGAGCAAAGAATAACCAAGAAAAGCAGTTTTTTTTTTGTCCAAGTTGAAATGGCTTTAGGGGCTATCTTCATCACTTTTTAAAAGGCCTCTTGGCTGACTTACTTTTGATTTCTTAGACTTAATATATTAAGTTGGTGATACAGCTTCTTGTTCCTTTCACTTGGGCCTTAAAGGGCTCCAACTTGATAGGACTTTTGCCACCCATTCTTCTCCTTTCTCTTTAGTTACTTTGGGTTGAAATTATCAAATGAATTGTAATGGGCTTGAGACCTTATTCTATTCTTCTTGAGCTGAAAATAAAGTACATTTGTGATGCTAAAACATGAGCTAAAGTTACACCCTTAACACAAACTTTATTCATTATCAGACTTGGACAAATTTGACATTAGGCCTCTTCTACGTTCAGCTAGAAAATATAAACTAAGCAATTAGGTGACTTACCTGCTACATTCCTAAGTCCTACAATCACCTTACTTCTTCACCTCATTTGAGGTCGTGATCTCCTTAATTTGACTTAAAACTTGTTTACGCTCAACCCTCTTCAACATTAGACATATATATTGCCCTCTAATTTGTAATTCAAGCACTTTAAAAATTGGAGCTAATTTGAAAAGCCATATCATGTTTTATTTGCGTAGTACTAGTATTGTGAGATCTGGGGTGTTACATTCTCCCCCTCTTAGGAACATTCGTCCTCAAATGTTAGCACAATTGGATATCTTAACCAAGTTTAAACCTTTACTTACACAAACTTTTGACAGCACACTAAGTATTTAATCATATGTACCTACTAGTGTCCCAATTCTTCATGTTGGACTTCCTTTTTAGCTTCTAATAAGTAAGGGTATTTTGATTTTATCGCATCCTCGGCCTCCCATGTTATTTCTTTTGCTTGCTAGTTTCTCTAAAGTACTTTTGTTGAAGCTATTTTTTTACTTATTAGCTTATTAACTTAACGATCTAGAATAGAAATAGGTACCCCTTCATAGGTGAGATCTTCTGTAACCTGAACATCCTCAATAGGAGTGATAGAGGATGGGTCACCTATGCATTGTCGAATCATTGAGACGTAAAAAATGGGATAAACTATTGAAAGCTATTGGGGTAGCTCTAGTTCATATATAACCTGCCTGAACTTCTTAATAATTTTATATGGACCTATGTAACATGCGCTCAGTTTTGTTTCTTACCAAACCTTATAACTGCTTTCATTGGAGACACCTTTAAAAAATTCCAATCCCCTACTAAGAATTCTAGTCCTCTCCTTCTAGCATCCACATATGATTTGTGATGACTTTGGGCTATTTCTAGTCGCAATTGTATTACCTTAAATTTTTCAATGGCTTGTTGTACTAGATCTGGCCCAAGAAAGGTGGTTTCACCTGCTTCAAACCATACAATTGTCCACCCAACTACCTTTAAAGTCTAATGCACAAGCTCATAACATATCTTCAAGTGTCTGAATGGTGCGTTCTTCTTGATAGTTTATTTGAGGGTGGAATGTTGTAATCAAATTCACTTGTCTCCCTAAACTCCTTTGGAAAGACTTCAAAAATTTTGCAGTGAATTAAGACCCCCGATCAGTGATAATGGAGATTGGGACTCAATGTAGACTGACTATCTGCTTGAGGTATAGCTTGGCATACCTTTTAGCTATATAATCGCTCTTCACTAGTAAGAAGTGTGCTGACTTTGTGAGTCTGTCAACTATTACCCATATGGAGTCAAACTTCTGAAATGAGTGGGGCAACCCAGTAACAAAATCCATATTGATCATATCCCACATCCTTGTTGGAAGCTTTATACACTGCATATAACCTCCTGGCTTTTGGTGCTCTACTTTGACCTGTTGTTAATTTGAACATTGAGCCATAAATTCTGCAAGTTCCTTTTTCATGCCTCCCCACCAAAACATTCCCTTCAGGTCATGATACATCTTAGTTGATCCTAGATGGATGGAATATCGAGAATGTTGGGCTTCTTCTGTTTTCCTCTTCCTCAGTCCATTAATATCATGCACATATTATCTATTTTGGAAATAAAGTACTCTATTTTGTGTATGGTCAAAGCCCTCAATCATACCTCGACTCACCTTGTATTTAAGTCAAGGTAAGATAGGATCCTCGAACTATTTTTATTTTACCTCCATTTCTAGGGAATACTCCACAGTATCATGAACACCAACCCCTTCCTTTGAAGTCGCAAGAAGGCGAACTCCCAAACTAGCTAGTTGTTATAAATTCTTAGCCATTCTTTGACTTAACATAGCTTGATCACCAATTTTCATTATTGCTTTACCACTGAGAGCATCAGCTACCATATTTTCCTTTATCGGGTGGTAAAGTATATCAATGTCATAATCCTTTATTAGTTCTAGCCATATCTACAGTTTTAAGTTTAGGTCTTTCTTCTTAAAGATATATTTTCGGCTCTTATGATCCATATATATGTCAATGTGAACCCCATACAAATAGTGGAGCCATATTTTCATAGCAATACAACTGCTACTAGCTCAAGATCATGTGTTAGGTAGTTTTTCACATGTGGTCATAGCTGTCTAGATGAATAAGAAATTACCCTACCATATTGTATTAGAAAATACCCTAAGCCAACTCCTGAAGCATCGAAATACACTGCAAACCCCTCAGTGCCTTCTGGAAGTACTAGCACAGGTGTAGAAGTTAGCTTATTTTTCAGCTCTTGGAAGCTACTTTCACATGCATCATTCTATTGGAACTTGGTTGCCTTATGTGTCAACTTTGTTAGAGGAACAAAAATAGAAGAAAAACCTTCAATGAACCTTTTGTAATAACCTTCCAACCGTAGGAAGCTCCAAACTTCTGTGGGTGTCATTGGCCTTGGTTAATCTTTCACAACCTCTATCTTTAGTGAATCAACCCTTATTTCCTCATCACACACACTATGACCCAAGGATGCCACTAATTTTAGCTAAAACTCACATTTAGAAAATTTGGTATATAACTGTCGATCACGAAGAGCTTATAAAACCTATCGTAAGTGATTTGCATGGTCCTTTTCTTATTTTGAATATACTAAAATGTCATCTATAAATACTATCATGAACACATCCAAGAATGGATTAAATACCCTGTTCATCAAATCCATAAAAATTGTTGATGCATTTGTTAGCCCAAAAGACATAACAAGAAATTCAAAGTGACCATAACGTGTTCTAAAAGTAATCTTAGGTATATCTTTCTCCTTAAACCTTACTTAGTGATAACCTGATCTCAAATCAATTTTTAAAAAGCATTTGGGACCCTGTAACTGATCAAATAAATCATCAACCCTAGGGAGGGGGTATTTATTCTTAATTGTCACCCTATTAAATTGTTGCTAGTCGATACACATTCTGAAGGTTTCATCCTTTTTATGTACAAATAACACTAATGCACCCCAAGGCGACATACTAGGTCTTATAAAACCTTTCTCCAATAAGTCTTTTATCCGTTCTTTTAATTTATACATTTCGGCCAGGGCCATTCTTTATGGAGGGATAACGATAGGTTGAGTGACTAGAAGTAAGTCAATACCAAAATCTATTTCTCGTTCTGGAGGTAAGCCTGGAAGTTCTTCAGGCACAACATCAATGAATTCATTCACTACCGGAACTGATTGAAAAGTTGGCAATTCTGCCTCAATATACCTTACTCTAACTAAATGACATATATACCGCTTATATATCATATTTCTTGCCTTAAAATAAGAGTTAAACTTACCCTTTAGCGCCTCATCATTACCTTCCCATTCAAGAACTGTCTCATTTGGAAAGTCGAAGTACACTCTCTTAGTTCGACAATCCACGGTGGCATAGCAAGAAGCTAACCAGTCCATACCCATTATGACATCAAATTCCATATTTCTAACTTAATAAGGTTAGCCAATGTGTCACGGTCACAAATAGTTACTACACAATCATAATAAATCCTTCTAGCCATAATAGATTCAGCAGTTGGTGTAGATACTTCAAATTGTTTGTTCAATAACTTGGGTGTTCTCTTAAGCTTCCCAACAACTATTGGAGTGATTCATGATAGTGTAGAACCAGGATTAATTAATGCATATACATTTTGTCAGAAGATAGACAATGTACCTATGACCACATCGGCTGAAGATTTCAAATTCTTTTGACTCCTCAGAGCATAAGTTCAATTTTGTATTCCGTTAGAGCTAACTACACCTCTTACACCTCTACCACGACCCATAGGTGCTTGTTGACCCATACCTAATAGAGGAACTAATGATGATAATGCAACAACTAACCTAGTTGATTGTTCTATATCACCTATACGCATCCTCGAGCAATCCCTTATCATAAGCCCTAGCACATGATACTTATAACAATCATCTGTCCTAATGCGACATATGCTTGAATGATTTCTTCCACATTGTTTACAAGGTTGCATAGGGGTCATTTGCTGGCCTGCTGAATATTCCTCTGTCCAGGCGCCTTGTCCTTCACTTCTTGGACTATACTGATATCTCCTATACACCTAAAGTTATGGTGAAGTACTAGTTGCAGAGTAAGATGATGGCCTAGGCGGTCTTTTAGAAAACTGAAGCATAATATCACCTTGGGATGTTGTAAAACTGCCCCGTAGATCTGGCCTTTTTAGCCTGCCCCCTTCCAAACTCTTGTGGTCCTTCTTCTCCGCCTCTTATCCTTCAATTTCTATTCAAAAGCTTGCATCTTCGCTATATACATATCCTTATTCAAGAAAGCAATAGTACAGTCTCTGACCAGATATGTATCCAATCTATCCATATATCGATGAAATCTATCTGCTATAGTAGCAACTACATCAGGAGAATACATGGCCAGGGAATTAAATTGAAGGCTATACTCCCTCATGCTTATATTCCCTTGGTGGATGTTCAAGAACATATCTACACGGGCCTCTCGGATCTCTTATGGCAAGTAATGGTTAAGAAATGCATCTTTGAGCTCCTTCCAAGTAGTTGGAGGTACATCTTTACACTTAGATTTCTTCCAAGCTTTATACCACAATATAGCCACACTCTTCAACCTATATTTTCCTAACTCGATAGTTTCTGTACTACTCACATGCATAATATCTAAAGTGCATTGAATCTAATCAACAAAGTCTTGGGGATCTTCATTAGAATCTGACCCAGTGAAGGATGGAGGGTGCAAATTTAGGAAGTCACATATTCTCATACTAGATACCCAATTTGCACCACTTGCACCTATAACTGGACCTTTTTGTCTTTAACCTTAGTCAATAACTATACAAGTCAATAGTTGGACTGCATTTCCCAGATCCTGCACGATAGCATCGATAGTTGGTTCTGGTTAATTTCATTACTTTCGGGTTTATTAGGAGTTGGAGGAGTAGAGACGTCTGTGACAGAGACTCATCTTGAGCCACATTTTGTTGTCTCACCTATCTAGGTATACTAACCACCACTTCTACTTCCTTCCCTTTACCTTTTGTTTTTCCTGGTTTCTGGCATACTTGCTATACAAAAAAATTTAGGAGTTAGAAATAATTCACTAATTACATTTGGCTATATGGAACGATCAAAAGAATGAAAAGAAAGTAACAACTACTAGATGCCATGTAGCCTCTTGATTATAAATATAGTGCATAACACATTAATAAACAAGACTCTATATAGACATGAATTTATAGACTCCCTCGGATGAGCTGCTCTAATACCAATTCTGTCACGCCCTTAGTGCCGTTAAGGCGGACTGGCACCCATTGCCGATAAGGCTCGAGAGAACCAACCTATATCCATGCACTTTCTATATATATTGTAAGGAATTTCTTCGTTCAACATGCTTTTAAGAAAGTATACAGTAATAACAAGCCAAAAGAAAATGAATATGGCTAGGCAGTTAGGGCCACGTTGTCTAAGGTAGGAGACATGACCACGCTTAATTTACATAGTCTACAAATCCAGTAGATAAGAAAAAGTACCTGATAAGTGTTAGGACAGGCCCCGCCTCGACTAACTATACAATACAATAATATAAGCTCTAGACACATAAAGCTCTAAAGCAACCTGGAGCTACGTAACAATAGTTGGACATCCTGTACTCCTACTGGGGAGATCTACAAGCACGCATACCTGCAGCATGAAATGCAGGTCCCCTCGTAAAGGAAATTAGTATGAGATAATATACTAAAAATATAATGCAGGAAATACTATATATGAAGTAACAATACAAATGAAACTATGCACTAGTGTAGGATAAGAGACCACCCTTAGTCATAACATGGGATCATGTACTTTATATTCTTTTTATTACTTTACCTTTACCCTAAAACATGTAATACAAATGACCAGCTGATTAGTGGTAAATCTATATCGGGATCGACCCTGGCTACGCTTTTTCTTTCACCCCTTGGGCTACCCCCCATGATAGGATCGACCTTAACTAGGTGATTCTTCCACCCTTTAGGTTACCACCCATCAATAAGCAATATACTTTATCTTTCAATTACTTTTGAGATGATTATTTTTATGGTCATAATATTAGAACTGGAGTACATTAGATACAACATATGAAATGTAAATAATCACAAAAGACAACACCATAATGAAAGGAGTAAGTTACACGAATAATGAAATGTATAGGAGGTAGAACAACACATCAACTTTATTTAGTAGAACTAACTAGTGTATCTTGGTATTCAAAGTATGTATGAAGGTTTGCAAGTGGCTATGTATGGGATCATATGAACATATGAAAGAGTGGAGACATGGTTGTTTGTTATGTCGAAGAAGATAAGAGCCTCTAAGTGCAAAGGAAGAACCTAGGTTTAATGCCAAGTAAATCGAGTAGCCTTGCATACCTCATTGTACGACCTCGCTATTACATTGATATAGTGTTCTATTCCTTCAAATATTTATCTAGAACATAGTAGGTGATAAAACTAGCATTAGTAGCCAATAGATACATCTTGTCAGCTCAATCTCATAAAAAAGCAACATACGGGCAGCAAGTGGATAATTATAAACTCGAGCGTATTCTTTCAACCCTTCCGCCCCTAATAATATTTTCTAATACAAATCATCATATACAGATAATGTGAATCTTATTTTAGTGCCATAACAGTCATACAAGCCCACAATGCACAACATATAACAATTCAACACAACATAAAAATAGGCGGCATAATGTTACACCCGTTCACCATATTTTGATGTCAACAATCTCGAACCTGTTTCAACTTTACACAAATTGTATCCAACATTTTTACACATAAAACCATTCTTATAATAGTCCATAAATTTTCCCAAATTAGGTGAAGGTCGTGAAACAACAATTTCCAATTGTTAACTCAAAAGTTTCATTTAAGAGTACAATTAAGATATCCTACAATAAGTCATCTTTGCGAACTGTAACAGTGGTGAAGCAACCTGGTTACAGTACTATCAAACTAAGCTTTGTTAAATATACAAGTCTTTCTTCATATTACAGCCAACTAAGAAGACAAAAGCCTCTTAATTAACAAGAAAAGTGTACAACAATCCTCAAGATACATGCTGCCCAAAATTTCCAGCACATGTATAATTAGCTTATTTCTCTAGTTTTTTATACACAAACCATACTAAGTACATAAGTAAATTTGCTTACCTTTAAACTCAATATTTAAATCTTCTTTAACAATCCTTGTAAGGTTGTGAGGCCTATTTTTCACACTTTGAAAGAGAGCAAAGAATAACCAAGAAAAGCAGTTTTTTTTCTCCAAGTTGAAATGGCTTTAGGGGTCTATATTCATCCCTTTTTAAAAGACCTTTTTGCCAAATTACTTTTGATTGCATTGCATAAATTTATTAAGATGGTGATGTAGCTTCTTGATCCTTTCACTTCGTCCTTAAGGGGCTCCAACTTGATAGGCCTTTTGCCACCCATTCTTCTCCTTTCTCTTTAGTTACTGTGGGCCGAAATTATCAAATGAATTGTAATGCTCTTGAGCCCTTATTCTATACTTTATAGTCTTAAAATATAGTCCATTTCTGATGCTAAAACATGAGCTAAAGTTATACCCTTAACACAGACTTTATTCATAATCGTACTTGGACAAATTCGATATCAGGCCTCGTCTCTATTTAGCTAGAAAATTTAAGCTGAGCAATTAGACGACTCACCTGCTAGCTTCCCAAGTCCTACAAGAACTTTACTTCATCACCTAGTTTGAGGTTGTGATCTCCTTAATTTGACTTAAAACTTATTTACAGTTGAACCTCTTCAGCGTTAGACAAATATATCACCCTCTAATTTAAGATTCAAGCACTTTTAAAAATTAGTCCTAATTTGAAAAGCCATATCATGTTTCATTTGCGTAGTGCTAGTATTATAAGATGTGGGGTATTATAGTCCCTAGGACTATGCGAAAAAGAAAAGAAATACTTAATCTGAGGGTAGACTTCTATATGCTAAGCTTTATGGCAATGACGTACTAAATCTTCCTAGGTGCCCAAAATATGGAAGGTATCATGTCGGCACATATTTGAGAAACACAGGTGCATGTTCTTTGTGTGGAAAAATAGGCCACAAAATTGTTAATTGTCCATATGATCAATATAGAGGTAAAGATGGTTGTCCTCAAGGATATGATTCTCATAGAAGTCAAAGGGCACGAGGTGGTGCCAAAGGTGGTGGTGTTGCTATTCATGAGTGTTAAAGGTATAGGATAAACTACAGTGACGTTTTTCAAAGAGGACTAGGTGGTTATTTTTGTTGTGGGAAAATAGGGCACCAAATATCTTGGTGACCTTATGTTACTACAATGGTGAGGAAGGGTGTCCTCATGGTCAAGTGTTTCCATGAGGTCAACTGCATTAAGGTGCCCAAACACTAAGATAAATTTCATGTGGAAACTGATTCTATGATCTTCAAGAGAGTCAAAAGGTGGATGAGGCCCCCAATGTTGTCACCGGTATGTTTAAGATTTTACTATCATGATGTCTATGATTTGTTTGATGTGGATCTCACTTTCTCTTTCATTACTCCATTTGTTCGTATTAGGCTTAAGGTGTATCCCATATTGTTACATGAACCCTTTGAGACGCCTTTTATCATTGGCTAGTCTATTGTGGGTATAGGAGTCTCTAGGGGTTATCCTGTCTCAATATTGCATAAAATCTTGCCTTATGACTTTTTTTTAGCTTGAGATGGTAGATTTTGACATTATCCTTCGAATAGATTGGTTATATGCATATCATTGATTGTAGAATTTGCAAGGTTATGTTCCAGTTCCCTAATGTGCCTATTTTTAAGTGGGAAGGTCATAATTCGGTGGTTAATGATACATTCATTTCTTTTCCTGAGGCTCGAATGTTGATTTCTTAGGTTTTTATATATCAACTTGTAAGGGTTAGGGATGTTGAGTCTAGAGTTCTTCCTATTGAGTCAATTTTGGTGGTCAATAAGTTTCTGGATATCTTTCCTGATTAACTTCCAGGTGTCCCTCTCAAAAGGGGGAGAAACTTTTAGTATAGACCTCTTTCCCAATACACAACCCATTCTAGTTTCCCTTTACTCTATGACCTCGGTGGAGTTAAAAGAGTTAAAGGATCAATTGAGAGATTCATTGAAGTCCTAGAAATTCATCCTGGAGTGCACCAGTGTTTTCTGTGAGCATGAATGATGGATCACTTAGAATATGCATCAACTATCGGCAACTCAACAAGGTCTGCATAAAGAATAAGTACCCTTTTCCAAGGATAGATAGCCTATTTGATCAACTACAAGGGGCTAGACATTTCTCTAAGATTGACCTTCTCTCTGGATATCATTAGATGAGGGTAAGTGAGTGTGATGTTCCTAAGATGGCATTTCAGACTAGATACAGGCATTCCTTGTAATGTTGCTTGGCCTAAAATATGTACCGACAGTATTTGTGTATCTTATAAATAAGGTTTTTAAACCCCACCTAGACATATTCATTGTGGTATTCATTGATGACGTTTTAATTTATTCCTGAAGTGATGAAGAGCATGAGAGACTTTTGCGGGTAGTGTTGGAAACATTGCAAGAAGGAAAGTTTTTTTCTAAGTTTGATAAATGTGGGTTTTGATTAAAATAAGTTGCTTTCTTTGGGCATGTGATGTAAGGTGAGAGAGTCAAAGTATATCCTAAGAGAAACAAAGTTCATTGATTGTCTAGATTGGAAGTTAGGTTAGATGAGGCTGAAAGATGGAGGGATGGTGGTTCTAGATTGTTCCAATTCTTCATTAATTGAAGAACAAAATCTAAGAAGGCCCTTGACCCCACTTTGTTAGAGTTGAAAGCATTGGTCAAGGATGATAGAGGCTTTCTCCCAAGGGGGAGATGGTTTTGTTAGGCACCAAGGCAAGTTGGATCTGGAAAATGTTGATTGCATAGAGGATTTGATTTTGAAATAGGCACATAACTTATCCTATTATAGTCACATCAGTTCTAAAAGGTATATATAGGTTTGAAGGAGGTATATTGGTTGGGTGCAATCGAAAGTCTCATCCATGAAGGGTTTTATTCAGTTTGTCAAGAAGGGACAGTTGAGCCCAAGGTATATGGAGTTTATAGAATCTACAGGAGAATTTGTTAGGTTGTTTATGAGCTGGAGGTGCCATTGGAAATGAGAACAACTCATTCGGTCTTTTATGTATCTATGTTGAGAAAGTGTGTACATAGTCCAAGCTCCATTGTACCTTTGGAAGTTGTTAGTATTAAAGGGAACTTAGCAGATGAATAAGTTCTGATGGAAATATTCGATACACAAGTAACGGGTTAAGGAATAAATATGTAGTGTAATGACTTAAAAAAGTTCCCAAAAATGTACCTCGGAAGTGCCCAAAATCGTAATTTCCTCATATATCAAAATCTGTACACGATTTCAAAAATTTGACTTTATATTATTGTTCAGGGGATCAAATTGATTGGAAGATTGGTCTAACTCCAATTTAAAAGCAAACTTTAGCAATTGCGCTTTTCCAAATGCAAATTCCAAAAAGGTTTACACGCCCCTGGCAAGACACAACTAGGGTGCTCAAATGAAGAAAATTATATTTTTGGAAGATTCCGCAATATGGACCTGTTTATTTTCTGCCCAGCTAATTTTTTATGCGGTCCAAGATTTTTGGGTCTTGGGTGTAAGTGTTATCTAACATGAAAGTACCAATATTTTGCCATTTCTCACCCTTATATCATTCTAAATATTCCCCAATACTCATTAAAACACTTAGTCATTTTTCATCTCCTAAATTCAACTCTTAAAACCCTCTCTGTATATTAAGTAATTCAACCAAGCTTCAAGTCTCCATCCATAATCTTTATCAAGTTCATCTCCAAAGCTACAGGTATGTGGGTTTCTTTTTAGGGTTCCTTTCACCCATGATACCCAATCTTTCTTTTCTTAAAAATTGCATGATTTAAAGTTGATTTAATCATGGGTCTTATTTATTATGAAAATTACTGCACACTATGTTAGGATTTATGAAATTGTGACTGTTTTACTATGTTTTGAGCTATAATCAAAGATCTATACGAATTATAAAGGATTGTGATGTATATTGCTTGAGGTGTTACAAAGTATCTATTGATGGTTTTATATTGAATTTTCTACAATGTTAAAACTGTTACATTGCGTGGGTTTATACTAGCACTACACACCCTCTAAGTGTTTGATAAAATATTTGGTTTGGCGCTCTTGAAGAATTGAAGGTCCAACGCAAGTCCTATGAGTTGAATGTATATATGATGCTAGAATGATAATGAAATGATGATGAGAAGGAATGTATGTATATGATATTATCTCTATAGTGTTACCGATGCGCAAGCCTAGCTCGGGGGGTTGTAGACATGGGTAAACTTATTGAGGGCTTGGTAGCTTGATCACCTAGCTTGGGGGATGATAGGCCCAGGTGGCTTTGTTGGGGGTTGGTACTTGTCAATCTTGTTGGGGGGTTTGTACTTCATCAACCTCGCTAGCGGGTTTGTACTCCATCAACCTCATGAAGGGGTTTGTACCTCATATTCCTCTCCGAGTAGGTGGTAGGCCTTGGATTGCACTAAGAATGGTCATTCCTTACACTTATTTATAATCCACATAAGTACAATTCACTACGAGCATCTTCCATGCATGCCATATTACTATATGTACTCATTTCCTATGCTTATGCATTTTTATTACTTGACTAATATTTGTTACATTATATCCTACATACTTAGTACATTTGAAGAAACTAATGCATACTCTATCCCTACATGATGTCACCATGTAGGAACCTGTGCACCGCTTGATCCTCCTCCTCCTCCATTTGGCTAGAAAGATTGTCTCTCAAGCTTGTTGGTGACTCCTCTATTCCAAAGACGTTGCCTATGATTGCTTGCTACATAGTATGACTATTTTTCCTTTATTTACATATTGTCTATGAGGGTGAGCCCGGTCATTTGTCATGGCTCTAGCTTTTATCTATATAGTAGAGGTGTTGTTGAACATGTTATGTATCTATGCTATCAGCCTTAACTCTCCTTTTCTTGATGTTATGACATGGAATTTTTTTGTTAGTCCTAATTTCCTTTTTATACCTATCTCTTAATGTCTTTTTTTTAATTTTCTTCCGCAAGGCTTATTTTGGGTTCCCCATTCATCGGTAATGTCTAGGCCCTAAGCTTGGGTCGTGACAAAGATGGTATGAGAGCACTAGCTTGTTAGATACTCGGAGTCCAACACACCACATTGATTAGAGTCTTATTTATGGTTATTTTCTGCACCACAACTATGTATAGGGGCTATGAGATATTTTAGTAAATGTTTCCCTTCTTCATGTTCTAAGTCATGCTATAAAGTTAAAGTAAGTTTCCCCCCCCCCCCCTGACGACAGTTCTTTGAATGCTAGATCATACATAACACTATAGGAAGACAAGCCTGCACACCCGAGGATTAACTGGTTAATGGAGAGCTTAGGAATGTCCTCACCTTTCTTGAACAATTTATGGCTAATCAAGCCAATCAAGGGGCCCAATCCCCTTATGCTCCTACATCGACCTCTCGGGTGAGAGACTTCATGAGAATGGATACCCCAGGATTCCATAGGTCAAATATGAGTGAGGAACATTATGTATTCATTGATAAGGTATATAAGATTTTGTCAATCATGGGTGTGAGGTCGAAGGATAAAGCGGAGTTGGCGGCCTAACAACTCAAAGGGGTAGCACAAATATATTATAACCAATGGAAGGAAGAGAAGAGAATCAACTATGTGGCGCTTTAGGAGGAGTTCAAGGTGGCCTTTCTTAATTGGTTCTTCCTCCTTGAACTTAAGGAAGCTAAGCTGGTGGAATTTATGAATTTGAGACAAGGGTAAAATTACCCCCAAAAGTGCCCAAAAATGTGGCTCGAAATGCCTGACATTTTAATTTTCACATATCTGAACATCCATTCGGTTTTCAAAAATCCAACTTCATATTAGTGATCAGGGGTGGAAATTAGGTGAAAAATGGTCTAACCTCAATTTATGAATGAAAGGGTAGCAATTATAATTTTTTAAGAAATGATTTCCAATGAGCTGCTCATGATGCTTCCACGACGCGCCTTGGGCACTCTCTCGTACAAATCCATCTCCGCATCCTCTCTGCGACACAGAGATGTGTTTTTCACCTAGCAATTTTCTTGTGCAGTCCAAAATATTCTAAGTTTTTGGCTGAAGTCCCAGACGTGTTTTTATCTATAGTTATTAAAATTTCAACGTTATTTGATCCTAAACATTTCCCAATACTCCCAAAACAATTACCTTACTTTGACTCAAAATCCTCATCCGGATTTAAGAATTCTCTTTTCAAGATTCAAGTCTCCATTGTCAACCTTCACCAAGAACTTCTCCAAAGCTAAGGTATGTGGTGTTGAACCTTTGGGTCCTTCCACCCATGGTGCCTAAGCCTCCTTTTTTACTAATAATGTATGATTTAAAGTTGATTTGACATGTGGGTCTTGTATAATGAGAATTTTGTATGCAGTGATTTTAGTTCATGAACGTATGGTTGTTTTAGCATGTTTTGAGCTTCAAATCCTGGATCTAATGTTGGATATGATGAGGGTTTTTGATGTGAATGTCATGGGGGTGTTGCGAGGTATTAATTGGTTGTTTTGAAAAGTATTTTCTTACACATTTTCATCTCTAAATTGTATGGTCCTTTACCCCCATTACACACTCTCAAGGTATTTGATAAAATGTCCAGATATGGTTTCATGAGGAAATAAAGGTCCAAAGCATGAGATATTATATGAATGATGGGATGATGATGAAATGAGATTATGTATACTATTATTCCAATATGAAATATTGCATTAGAGCCTATGATAAATCCTATATAAACAGTTGCATTAGACCATACCCAATCTGGGAGGACAAGAGCCCGGGTAATCATGTGGGGGGTTTATACTCATCAACCATACAAGAGATTTATATTTAATCACCATGTTGTTAAGGTATTATTACCATCAACTATGTGAGGGGTTTATACCATACAACCACCAAGGGGTTTATACCTTGAATAAAATATCTTGGTCTTTTCTACACATAAGATATTCTATATGAGTATGGATTAGTTAAGCATGTTTTACTTATGCATTGGTCATATATGTCATATTGCTATATCATTCCTATTGCCTATTGTTATGCATGTTGACTATGAAGCTTATCTCTTATTGCATTGCATACCACATACTTAGTACATTCAAACGTACCAATGGATACTCTTGCCTACACGATATCACCATGTAGGAACCGATGCCCAAGTTGATCATCTTCCTCCTCCACATGGCTAGACGGTGCTATTCCAAGCTTGTTGGTGAGTCCTCTATTTCGGGGACTTTGGCTTATGTTTTCCTCTTATCTATGTATTGAGATGCTATCTTATGTTCTACTTGACTATGAGGTAAGCCAGTTACTTTGTCTTATCCCCCACTCTATCTATGTATTTAGAGATGTTTCTCGGACATTTTTTAGTATGTATGGTATGAGCAATGATTCCTTATCTCTTGATGTTGATGCATTGCAAAGTATTCCCTTAGCGTCAATGCCCTATTCAATTCTATATTTATTTTATATGCTTCCATGACTAACAATGTGTAATGATAAGTTAAAGGGCTCGTTTGGGTTTCCTTTGATTACACTATATTCTATGTCACATCTAGTCTCTAGGCTTGGGTCATGACAAACTTGGTATTAGTCACTACATTGATAGTCCTCGGAGTCCAAGACACCACGTCAATTAGAGTCCTATTCATAGTTGTTAAGTGCGCCATGACTATGAGTAGAAGGATATGAGATGTTCTAGGAAATATTTCCCTTATCATGTTCTAAGTCATTCTATAGAGTTCTGATAAGTTTTCCTCCCAACGATTGTTCTTTGCTATGCTAGATCATGCCGAATAATAGAGTAAGATGGGCCCAAACTCTTAAGGATAAACCTATGAGTCATAGGTTTCACTATGATTCATATAGGTGTACTTATAGCTAGAATCAGAGAGCCAAAACTTTGGATCATCAACTGAAGGCATAGACTACATAAGAGCATATGAGTCTTAGCCTAATCTATGACTCGTAGTAGTGGGTCATACCAGTTGAGCCCAAGATGCCAAGAAACTGATATGACCCCCTGATTATGACACGTTTGTCACCCTATGAGTCTTACTTGCGAGGTGCACCAGCTGCCTGCTATCTATTCTGTATAATTTTTAGGGTTATTTTGTAAACACTATATATTGTTTCAAGTAGGGTTTTATTTAGGATATTAGAAATTGAGAAGAAAACATCATCTTTCAAGATACTCTCAAGACAACTTTTAGGTTTTTATCTTAGTCTCTCATTTTCTCTTGGAAAACCTAATTTTGGCGATTTGAAATCTTGTTTCGTGCTTATTATCAATCTATCAAGCTTTTGGTTTGCAAGTTGTAGTGTCTTCAATCTTTATTGTCTTGGGTAAAATTCTCAATCATGTCTTATATTTGCATTTTTGTTGGTTTTTCCTTAGCCATGAGTAGCTAAGCACGCACAACTTAGGGTTATGGGAACCATGGGTAGTTGATTGAGATGACCTAGGTTGATGCATCTCTATGATTGGAGTTTTGCATGGACTATCTATTTCTCTTCATTATGCTTGCTTTTTGGTGGTGGCCAATAGCAAATCCTTCCTACTATCACAATCCCAACCAAGGTAGTGACAAATAGGAAAAGAGAAATAGATGATAAAATTTGATTGATGTGTTCTCATCTAATCAACCAAACCTGCTACAGGGAGGTTGATTGGGACAATAGGTAAATGTTAGTGGGCATGCCATGGTTGCCGACCAAGCCCCATAGTGAAATTCGACCTTCATTTTCGCAGGAGGGTTGTAAGAGCATGAGTTACCATCTTGCATGTGAATCTCAAATTGTAGTTATGTTATCTAGGTTAATTGGGTCAACGAACCATGGGGAACACAATTCCAAAGTTGTCCCTTAAATTGAGTATTTTCCTGCATATAGTATTTCTTTTACTTTGTTCTTGAGTTACAAACCCACCCCCCTTGCCCCAAATTTAGAGATTTTGGTTATAGATACTAGAATGATTGGTAGCGAATTCTCGTAGTAAAACCCTGTATTCCTTGTGGATCCTACCTTTCGATTAGGTTAATTATTTACAACACCGCTTTCTTAATGGGAGGTGATTAATGTTGATTTTAAAGTTGGGTTGCTCAAGACTAAAAAAGGTTTTGATTCCATTTGGGACGTGGTTGATATGATGAAAAATTAGCTCATTTTCTACCAGTTAAGACATATATGGGGTAGAAGGGTATGAAAGGTCGTACATCCATGACGTGGTAAGGTTGCATGGGGCTCACTTGTCCATTATATTGCATCATGGATCCCAATTTACTTTATATTTTTGGAGTTCTTTCTAAATGTGTCTTGTTACAAAGGATAATCTTAGCACGACCTTCCACCCTCAAATGGATAGCCAAGCTAAAAAGACCATTAAAACTCTTGATGATGTGTTTAGAGCATGTGAGTTAGAGCTTAAAGGTAGTTGGGATGATCATCTCCTATTGATTGAGTTCGACTACAATAATATCTATCATTCTATCATTGGTATGGCTACTTTTGAGGTTCTCTATGGTAGTTATTGTAGATCACTGGTTGGGTTGTTTGAGGTTGGTGAGGTGGCCTTGTTAGGCTAAGATCTCATTATGTATGCTCTTGAGAATTTTATGATGATTAGAGAAAGGTTTAAAATGGCCCAAAGTTGTCAAAAGTCTTATGCCGATGTAAGGAGAAGGAATCTTGAATCAAAATTGATGATTGGGTCTATTTGAAGGTGTCACCTTTGAAGGGTGTGTTCCATTTCGGTAAGAAGGGAAAGTTGAGATCAAGATTTGTGGGTCCTTATAGGGTGATTAGAAGGGTTGGCAAGGTAGGTTATAAATTGGAATTGCCTAGAGAAATAGATTTGGTTCATCCGATGTTTTATGTGTCCATTTTGAGAAAATGTGTGGGTGATCTGAATGCTATTGTACCTCTTTATATTGTGGGTGTTGTTGAAGATAATTTGACCTACGAAGAGGTTCTGATTCAGATTTTGGTTAGTTAAGTAAATTGATTGTGAAACAAAGAGGTTGCTTCCATTAAGGTCCTTTGGAGGAATCAGCAAGTTGAAAGTGCTACTTGGGAGGCCAAAGCGGACAGGCAAAAGCAATATCATTATCTTTTCCACTCCACTTAAGCGTAAGGTATTAATCTAAGTCCCTTACATGATCTCAAGTCTTAAGTTCAGCCCTCATGTCATTTCATATGTTCATGTTTAAATTGACAAGTTCATGATGATTTTACACTTACAATAAGATTTTCAAAATAATGTTTAAGTGAATTGTTGCATCTTTTGTGGACTGAAATCTATAATGTTTACATCTCTCATGTACGTCTCTTTGACATTCGGAGACGAATATTTCCAATGCTGAGATAGTGCAACGACCCCATAAAGTGCTCGAAAATGTGCCATGAAAGTGCCCAGAATCTTAATTTCGTCATATCTCAAAATCTGCAGTAACAAAAATTTAACTTCATATTCTTGTTTAGGGGGTCAAATTTGGTGGAAAGTGTGTCTAACCCGGATTTAAGAGAAAATGATTAGAAATTTTGATTTTTTAAGAATGGAAATTCTAGTGAAGTTTACACGCCCTTGGCGCAACGCAGCTAGGGTGTGCAGATAAAGAAAATCTGATTCCGTGACTGGTCCACAACCTGTGTATTTTTTGCCCGGTTAATCTTTTGTGTGGTCCATATAACTTTTCTATCTTGGGCCAAGTGTTCCAAATCGTGACAATACCTATACTTAGACATTTCTTACCCTCATATCATTCTAAACATTCTCTAATACTTATTCAAACACTTAGAAAATATTTCATCTCCTAAATTTAAGTCTCAAAAGCCTCTCCAGATCTTAAGTAATTTAATCAAGCTTCAAGTCTCCATCCCCAATCATCATCAAGTTCATCTCCAAAGCTAAGGTATGTGGGTTTCTTTCATGGAATCCTTTCAGGATGCCTAAGCTTCATTTTCTTGAAAATTGCATGATTTTAAAGTTGATATACTCATGGGTCTTATCTATTATGAAAATCACTACACACTTTGTTAGATTTGTGAAATTGTGACTGTTTACTATGTTTTGAGCTATAAATCTATGATCTATTGTAAGATTTGATAAAGGATTTTGATGTATATTGCTCGAGGATGTTACCAAGTATCTAGTGATGGTTTTACATTGAATTTTTAGCATGATAACAATCTTGTACTACAAGTTTTTACACTAACACTACACACCTTTTAAGTATTTGATAAAATATCCGGTTATGGGCTATTGAGGAAATAAAGGTCCAATACATGTCTTATGAGTTGATTGACTATATGATTATTGAATAATGATGAAATGATGATGAAAAAGAATGCATTCATATTATGATTAAAGGAGTGTATATATAAGATATTATCTTTATAGTGTTTAGGATGACGTAGCTTAGCTCGAGGGGTTGTTGACCTGGGTAACCTTGTCGAGTGGTTGGTGCCTCGATCGCCTAGCCTAGGAGGTGGTAGGCTTGGGTAATCTTGCAGGGAGTTTGTACCTATCAACCTTGTTGGGGGGTTTGTACTCCATTAATCTCAAGAAGGGGTTTGTATACCTCATACGCCTCTCCAAGGAGATGGTAGGCCTTAGATTGTACTATGAATGCTCATTCCTTACACTTATTTATGATCCATATAAATATGATTAACTATTAGCATCTTCTATGCATTGTCATATTGCTATATGTACTCATTGCCTATGCTTATGCATTTTGATTATGTTACTAACACTTGTTGCATTGAATCCTACATAGTTAGTAAATTTAAATGTACTAATGCATACTTTATGGATACATGATGTCACCATGTAGGAAATAGTGCACCACTTGATGAACCTCCTCTTCCACGTGGCCAGTAAGATTGTCTCTGTAGCTTGTTGGGGAGTCCTCTATTCTGGAGAGGTTACTTATGATCTCTTGCTAAGTACCAAGACTATTTTTACTTTATTTATGTATTAACTATGAGTGTGAGCTCAGTTGTTTGTCATGGATCCCGCTCTTATCTATATAGTAGAGCTATTGTTGGACATGTTATGTATCTATGCTATGAGCCTTGACTCTCTTGTTTCTTGATGTTATGATTTGGAAGTTTACCATTAGTCCCATTATACTTGTTATGCCTGTCTCTTAATATCTTTTCTTTATTTTCTTCGATGACCAAGGATGTGTAATGATATGCTATGAGGCTTGTTTGGGGTTCCTTCGGCTTTCCCATTCACCAGTCATGTCTAGGCCCTAGGCTTGGGTCGTGACATGTAGCATCCGTCAAAGTTATTTGAGGGAAAAAAAATTCAAAAATGCTACTTGGGTAGCTGAAGTAGACATGAAGAAGTGATATCCTTATCTATTCCACTCTATTCAATATTAATTGAATAAGTTAATCCAATATTTAGTGTCCAGTCATGTACTTCATCCCTCCTATGTGATAATGCATATGCACTTATTCAAAGGGACATGATTTGATAATGTTTTATGCATAAGTTTGAGAATTCATGAAAAAGATTTTTATGTTGCATTGATTCTTAGGGCTGACATTTTTCTTGTTACTCCTTTCAAGCGTTTTCTAACACATTTAAGGACGAATGTTCCAAGGGGGAGATATTGTAATGACCTAGACCTTAATCTAAGACTGGAGTCATTTCTCGTGTATGCACAGACTTAACTTGATGACTTCTAATATGGTGAGATAAATTTCTAGGTATTCAAAGATGATTGCCTGTTGTTTATGGATATTAGGCATCTGTTACATTGACCCAAGAATAAAGGATCCCAATCAGTTAAATTTTGGTGTGAATTCATATAAAGGTCAATTTCAAAGGGTCATATCTCTTAGCACATGATGAAGTAGGTGAGGCATTACCTACCAAATTGTAGGTCTTTTAATTAGCTTTTGAACTCATCATATTCTGAGTTCGAAGTAAGAAGTTATGACCATCTTACTGAAGCTTGCCTGGGCTATTTAAAAGGGTGACAGCTAGTTTGACCGCCTAACGCATTCAGCGTATCACCGAATGGGTCACAGAGTAACTTTGGAATGTTTTAAAAACTATTAGAAAGGGTGATGTAAAGGTCCCATTTGCCGTATTGTTGAATAATTCATCGATAGGACCTATGGATCATTGATTTTGTCAATAAGACAGTTCAAAACACCAATTTAGCACTTTAGATGATATTTATAGTCTCATAAGCTAGGTTTTTGACTTATATTACTCACATACACACGTCTAAGCTATTTTCTAGCCCCAACCCTCTCCAACATCCTCCTAAAATGTTCTATCCGCTGTCAAGCATTACATGAATTGCTTTGGATCTCAAGAACTCAAGTGATGCCCCAAGTCTTGCTCCAATTTTCCTTTAAGAAACTCCCAAATTGTAGCTATGTGGGTTTCATTCATGGGGATTCTTCCACCCATGAAGGCAATCCATCTCTCTGTATCAAATTTCATGATTTTAATGTTGAATATGTTATGGGTCATTCTTATTATGCATTGAACACATGATTTTAAGTTAGAATGCTTCAAGTAATAATTTGATTATGCCTAATTACCATTGGGGTTTTATATTGTGAAGGATTTTATTATATTAAAGTTATATACTCTATGAAGCTATGAAAATCTAGGAAAGAACTTGTGGATTTTAGATAGATTTTAGGATACCCACAATGAGGGTTTTACAACAATATTGGTGAGTCGATTTTAAAATGAATTCATTGTACTCCTATCATGTTCTATACTCTTGAATTGCATGATTTTAAGCTTATATATGTACTACCCACTATTTATTGAATAAAGTAGTTGACAAGATTCTATGTTGACAAACGTCTTATTGGAAGATATGTAAATTGAGAATGTTATGAATGTTAAGAATAATATGAAGACCATCCCTTTGATTATGCGAAGCTTTCTTTTCCATGAGCTACTCTTTAACAATATAAACTATTACGAGATTATGCATATTTTAGTTGTGACTATGAGTTGAATTTTCCTTAGGATTAGTGACCTGGCATCTAGAGGACCTTGGTAAATAACCATTGTTCCTTAGCTGCATTGCCTCCATATATTTGTGATTTTCTTATTGCATGATTAACTAAAAAGGGTATAGTCCTCATATGAAACATGCTAATTAATAAATGAAAAGGGTATAGTCCCCGTACGGTAATCAAATAGGGTAAAGTCCCCTTAAGGTATCTTATCATATAATAATTGAAAAGGGTAAATTCTCTGTAAGGTAATCGATAAGGGTAAAGTCCCTATACAACATCTTAACATATAATAACCAAAAAGGGTAAAGTTCTCTTAAGGTAATCAAAAAGGGTAAAGTCCCCATAAGTTATCTTATCATATAATAGCCAAAATGGTAAAGTCCCCTTAAGGTATTTGTGATACTCTCTCTTATAAAAGGGGAAGTTCCTATAAGCATAGGGATAGTTTACCTTGCAAAATGGACCACTCCTTTATTCTATGTGGAATAAACATCGGGATTTCAGGTAATAGCTTGCTTGGAATTACTTGTAGATTATGGTCCGTTCTCATATATGTATGATATGTTTTATGATTTGGTTGTACTCATGCATGGTTTGACAAAGGCATCAAGCATTCATTTCATAGTGGGCCTATATATGTTGGCTATCATTATGCACATCGCTTAACTATGGATTATGTCTCCTTATTGCATTGCACCTTGCATACATAGTATATTCTAAGTACTATCACATACATTTTTCCTACATGATCTAACCATATAGTGACCAGAGCTCCTATTCATTCTCTTCGTTCACATGGCTAGACGGTGTGATTGAAGCTTGCTATTGGTGAGTCCTCCACTTTAGGGACAACATCCACTTCCTTTCTTGATTTTGATAAGACTTGTTATTTATGTATATTTACTTTTGAGGGTGACCCCATGAGATGTCTTATCCCCTATTCCGTTAGTACTAGATGTGTTGTTGGATATGGTTAGGTATTGTATATATGACTCCTATTAAGCTTATGTAATTATGGAAAACTTCCTTAGTCCTTATCCACTTCTATGCGTTGATATTGGTTAATGATGTGATGGAAGCCCCATATCCCCAATTGCTTCCCTATAGTGTTAGTCATACTTACCCTCCCCTTAGACCTTATTTGTTATGTGATTCATGCAAATCCTCTTCCCTATAACATCCCCATAGCATAAGTCGAAAGTCACGCTTCTCTTAGAATTATTTGTTACTTACTTATTGTTTAATTATGCTTTTGAAATCAAGGATGTGAAAATAATACACTAAAGGGGCTTGCTTGGGTCGCCTTTGTATTTCAAATTGATCATGTCACGTCTAGGTCATAGGTTTGGATCATGAAAAGAATCTTGGAAAGTAATCAAAAGTCTGAAAAGGAGGTGAAAAGCCATGTCACTAACATACATGATCATCCATCGTACTCTCGTGGTGATCAGTTAATGATATAATAACAAAGATTCTAGAGCAAGTCAAGTGTGTAGTTATATTTGATGTCGCAAAGTACACTCGGCAATATGCCAAAGTTCACAAGTAGTTGTGAAAAGTTACAACACCCAATGCCCTAAAACAATAACAAAAGGGTGATATGAAGAATATTTTGGTGCACCACTAAATTGGATAGGGGGAGCAAAGAGTCATCAACTAATGTTGTAGAGGAAGAAGTCTTATAAATATACACATGAAAGTGGTCAAGTGCACATCCGATGCATTGCCAGAGTGCTCGGTGATGGTCGACCTTGATGGTCAAATGACTTTTTGTAGCACAAACTTTCACATATTTTCATAGAGTATATAAGAAATTTTAGAAAGGACATTGTACATCATCTATTAATTATATATCAGAACAATTATTCTGTAATAGTAGTACATAGAACTTTCATATTAGGGTAAAAGAGAGGCTAGGGTTTTGAAACTTTTAGGCAACAAATTCAACAAGATTGGCTAGTGATAATCAATTAATTTGTACTAAATCTTGTTACCTATGACTTCTACTACTATGTATGGTATTTAATTCTTTAATTTCTCACATGTGTGGCTAAACTCCTCATGTTGTGGTGTGCTTTTGATATGGGTCTTTAATTTATTTTTTGGGTCTATCATATCTTGACTTAGCTATAGTTGATTTGGGTAATTTTGTATCCATTCCTTAGTCTAATGTATATATTTGGAGTTTGCAAATGAAGTGTTTTCATTTAGATATCTAATTATTACCTTAGCTTGAACTATTAGAGTGTGGAATAGATATAATGGCCAGAAACCTTTTGATGTTTCAGTTAATATCCACATTCAAGAATTTAATAGCCTAGGTAGCAGGTGTTTTGATGAGACTTTTTAGACCAAGCATGTCCTCGTCAGTTTATGTGTGATATCTTCACTAATTCATACGAAACACCCATATATCATAGGTGATTTGTCTTACAAGAAACATATCATATTCATTCAGTATAAACTCATGTAGTCAAGTATCTAATCTATTTGTTAGATTAATTCCCATATTTTCACATCCTCAATATCTTCCTATAATAGTTGTTTAATTTGTTAATTAGAACTTGTCAGCTAAACTCTTTTTTCATTATTGCAACCTACTAGATCTTACAATTACTTTGTCCAATGAGTTGCTTCTAATAATTCCCTTTGAAATCAAGCCCAACCTCTAAAGTTAGATTATTATGCTGATGATAACTGCCCCTTCTGCCTTTGAGTAGTTTGGTTGAGTGACATCAAGTATTAAGTGCCCAAGTGACCCCATAGCATAAGTCATACTAACTGTACCTAAGACTTTATTTTCAATATGATCGATGCTAATCCTCTTCCTTACAACATCCCCATAGCATGAGTCCAAGTCCTATTTCCCCTTGAATTTATGTGTTATGTGCTTCAACTTTTTCTTTTGCAACCAAGGATATGTTATGTGTGCATAAGAGGCTTGTTTGGGGTTACTCCATATTCTTCATTATCTGTGTCACGTCTAGGCCTTAGGCTTGATTCCTGATAAAGGAGCCCAATATTGTTACCAATATGTTAAGGATATACGATCTTGATGTATATGATTTATTGGATTCGGGTGCCACTATCTCTTTCATAACTCCTTTTGTTGATAATAGACTCTATATGTGTCCCGAGTTATTATGTGAACTATTCAAGTGTCTACCTCTTTAGGTGAGACCATTGTTGCTAAAAGCGTTTATAGGGGTTGTCCTGTGTCTATAATGTAAAAAATCTTTCCTTGTGATTTTGTTGAAATTGACATGGTAGATATTGATATTATTCTTGGGATGGATTGGTTACATGCATATTATGCCTCTATTTACTGTAGAACCCACAAAGTTAGGTTCTAATTTCCTAATGTGGCCAACCTTGAGTGGGTAGGTCATGATTCAATTGTTACATGTAGGTTCATCTCATATCTTAACGCTCGGGAATCAATTTCTATGGTTGTATATACCATCGTGTGAGGGCTAGGGATGTTTAGTCAAAAGTCCATCCTATTGACCTAGTTTTGGTGGTTAATGAGTTTCTTGATTTCTTTCCCAATGAGCTTTCACGTGTTCTTCCTTAAAAGGAGATATATTTTGGCATAGATTTCCTCCTCGATATACAATCCATTTTTATTCCCCCTTACAAAATGGCATCGGTGGAGTTGAAGGACCAATTAAAAGACTTGTTAGAGAAGAATTTTATAATGCCTACCAAGTCACCTCAGGATGCACCTTGGTTATTTGTAAGAAAGAAAGATAAATCTCGTAGAATGTGCATCATCGACTGGCAACTCAATAAGGCCACCATGAAGAACAAGAATCCCTTGCAAAGGATAGATGGCCTAATTGATCAACTACATGTGGCTAGCAACTTCCCAGAGATTGATTGTATCATCAATTGAGGGTAAGGGAGTGTGATATTCCCAAAATGGCCTTCCAAATAAGAAATGGCCATTTTGAGTTCATGTAGATGTCCTTTGGCCTAACTAATGCTCCGACAATAGTTATGGATATTATAAATAGGTCTGTTAAACACTACCTTGACATGTTTGTGGTTGTTATCATT